>WEKX01007546.1:0-52221 GCA_013390025.1 Pitta sordida
CTCCCGCCCCGCGGCTGCCCGCCTGTCTGTCCGTCCGTCCGTCCGCTTCGCCGGTGCCGATGCCTGTGCCGGCGGGAGGGCGGGCGGTGGCCCCTGGGGCGGAGCGGCTTTACCTGGAGAGGTACCTGTTCCCGGGGCGCCCCGCCGGCTGCGCGCAGCTGGAGGCGCGGGAGAGGGGCCGGGGTCATACGACGCCGGGACTCGGGTCTCCCAGCGCGGCAGGCAGCGGCCAGGCACGGCGGTATGGCCGGGAGTCACATCCATCCACCTGTAACACTCCAGAGATAAGGCTAAAGGGTCAGCTCAGCCTCCTTTGCTTCAACCTAGTCATTCGCATCCCGTGCGAAACGCGTCCCTCTCTTTTTAAGCACTTGAATTTAACCGCCGGACCAGAACTTAACTTACTTAAAATCGGTGGCAGAGACAGTCACAGAAATCCAGACCTTCTGCTTCAGTCCAGACGACGCGGCAAACCTGCTGGAAATTACTCAGGCTTAAGAATTAAGAAGATATACACTCTGTGGAGGTTCAGGATCCCATCCTTTGCTGTGCTTCAGTTCCTTGTCTGCAAGATCAGGATAATAATACTTCCTTCTTACATCCTATCTTTATCTTCGCTCTCATATGAGAAAAAAATTTAGGCATAACATTATGAATGCAAGTAATCTCATTGACTTAAACTGGGCAATTCAGAGCCAAAAAGTTAAGCAAGCTTGGAAGTATTGGAAAGACCAGGAGCTTAGGACACAAGCTCCTTGAAACTGTCTACTACTGTTTACTGAAAGTTTGTACTGTACAAAATTAAGCCTCTGAGGCTAAGTTGGGCTTTTTTTAGAGCAGAAATGGTAGGACTATACCTGAGGGTTTATTTCAGGGAATCTCCTTCCCTCGGGGAAGCCCTGAAGATGTGATTGCTGTGTGTTTCACAAGCTAGGATGGTATCAGGGTATGCTTGAGATGGATCAGGTATAACTAGTGCTTCTCAATTATTTGCTTTTTCACATTGTATCTTGAAAGAGATGCAGAACCCTCCTTTTACTATAAGTATACTTTACAGATGTGATGTGGTTGAAACTTGGAGGCAAATTCTCCTCATATTTGTTCCAGAACACCCCTATGTCTTCCAGCAGGTTTGTGTACATGGAATCAAGTGCACTTTATCAGTAGAATGACACCCTGGCAGGAAAAAGAAAGACACACGTTTTAAAAAGATTTGCAAAAAGAGCCACAAAAAGGTGTCACTATGTGCTTAGCACTTAGTACCTTTCTCCAACATGTCAAAAGGAGCTTGGCCTCAGCAGGACCAGGAATACAGGAAGGGAGAACTTCACTAGACACCTTTGAAGGCAGAAGCTAGTTAACTCAATGGAACACATCAGCCTTCCACAGTTACATGTGTTTGGATATTTTGAAGCAAAAGGACACTCCACCAAGGAATGGCTCTTTCAGGAGCTGTTTGCTGCTCTCCTATGCTTCAGCTGCCCCCAGAGCCCCTGTGCTCCAGCACACCAAGGGGGAACTGATTTGAAATACATTTTTAAGGCAGATTTCACTCTGCACAAGCCATGATGTCTCATTTAGCATTTGATACAAATTTTAAGGTCAGAATTGAGTTGTTAGACACGTGTGACCTGAGGCTGCTAAAGTCAAATCTTGTGAGATGTAAAGGATCTTCTGCAGCTCACTAGGTTTAGGTTTGTTAAGAGCTTGTAGGAGCTCTCTGCACTTACTAGACGTTGTAAAAGATCTTTGTATGGCTGATGCCCTGGAGAAGGACCATCAGTACAGCCACAGCAGCACTGAGCTCACTGGTGTCAGGGTGCTCTCATGAACAGCAAGTTTCTTGCTGGGAGAGCAGCAGTGGGCAGTCTGAAGAGAGGTCCACTGTCCCAGTGATGGTTACCAAGCCCAGAGCTACTTCAAACAGACCTGCTAAGGGATAGCAGCAGGTATCTTAGGCACTTTCCTGAGGAGCCAGATTCTACAACCCTTATTTTGCAGTATTTTCACTGACATTTCCCATTTATTGCTTTCCTACAGCAGTCTCACTAGCCTGAATCCTCAAAACAGACAGCATGCTACATGAAATTGACCCAGCAGTTCTGAGCCCCTCAATTTAAGAAAGATGTTGAGATGCTTGAATGTATCCAGAGGACTGCAACAAGGCTGGTGAAGGGATTGGAGCAGAAGCCCTGTGAAGATGGCTGAGGGAGCTGGGGTTGTTTAGCCTGGAGATGAGGAGGCTCAGGGGAGACCTTATCACTCTTTATAACTACCTGAAAGGAGGTTGTAGCCAGGTGGGGATCAGTTTCTTCTCCCAGGCAACCAGTGACAGAATGAGAGGACACAGTCTCAAGCTATGCCAGGGGAAATTTAGGCTGGACGTTAGGAAAAAATTCTTCACAGAAAGAGTGACTGGGCATTGGAATCCGCTGCCCAGGGAGGTGGTGGAGTCACCTTCCCTGGAAGTGTTTAAACAGAGACTGGGTGTGGCACTTAGTGCCATGGTTGATGAGAAGGTGTTAGATAATAGGTTGGACTTGATGATCTCAAAGGTCTTTTCCAACCTGGTTAATTCTCTGTGATTCTGTGATTCGTGCTGCTTCAGTCCATTACTAGGCAGGTACTGATAATTAAATATAAAAGTACAGCAGAAAACTTTTGCAAATGGAGAACCAATAAAAAAGTGTTACGCACAGAGCATGCATATTAGGTGCAACAGCTGGAATGTGCTGGGCAGGGGCTTCTCTTACCTTTCCACAACAACTTACCACACTGTGGTTTTAAGTCACTTGTATACAATTAGAAAGCCCCCTTGTATGGTTTTCTGTGTCTCAGACTCTCCATTCTCTCTTTATGAGCTTCTTACCAAGAGGACAAAGAAAGTCTTGGTTCATTATGGACACTAACAAAAACATAAGTTAAATAATTGCTGTAAAAATGCAAGGAAATGTGGGTGGCAGATGATTAGGTGTGTGAAGTTTTAGTTTGTATGTGAGTGAAAGGGGAGATTAACTAACCGTTTGTCATCAATGGCTTCTTTCCTTTAGGAGGAATAGTAAATACAAAGCGAGGGATTTCTTTGTGAGGTTTTGTTTTGTTAAGTTTGGGGTTTTTTAAAGGTAAAACAATATTTTACAGTAAGGAAATGTAATTGGCTGAATAGACATTTTTTGGCAGGTGGCAGGACAGGTGCATATTGTATGATTGTAACCATGAAGTTGAATCTCATTTGCTATTCAGTATTTACAATTTTAGTGGAAATAAACACTCTGGTTATGGGTGCACACGTGCACCAAACACTTGGAAATGGGAATTCCAAAGACATCAGTCCCACACATTCTATCATATTACTGTTTGAA
Source organism: Pitta sordida (assembly GCA_013390025.1). Lineage (NCBI taxonomy): Eukaryota > Metazoa > Chordata > Aves > Passeriformes > Pittidae > Pitta > Pitta sordida. The sequence continues at coordinate 3,363 of WEKX01007546.1, forward strand.
AAGCATCCCTTCTAAATTTTCCTGCTCATAGTCACATCTAGACCAAAGTTAAGCACAGACCCAAATTCAGGGACTCTCACTCACATCCAGCCTGTTATCTCCTGGTTTTGCTGGCAGATTTGTGGCATTTTCTTTCGGATGACTTTACTACCCTGAAGAATCTATTGGAGGAACAACTGGCCAGTGGATCTGCCTACAGGGCAAGTACAGCTGAGATAGGAACCAGACACACCACCACTCCATTTCATAGGGTAGACACACTGTAATTATTGCTAGTTATGTTTAGTAGTGCATAAAGGTGCTAGTTAATAGGTGTTTATCACAAGCTGTTGCTGCCTTCTCAGGCAATATGAATTACCTAGTCTGTCCAGCAAAATACTGAGCACTCTTGATCACAGGCTAATCAGTCTTGTCAGGGACTTGATTACATATAGTAATACCTTAGTGCCAGGAGTGGAGAGAAGGGCACAATTTCCTTCTACAATAAGAAAGTTCTGACTACAGAAGACTAAGGCACTAATGTCAGCAACAGCAGCCTCAGCTAGGGTAGAACTAGAGAGTTGCAAGAACCACACCTCTTGCCTCAAAGACCACCAACCAGTTGGTCTGCATTTTAAAACATGGCACGTAGGATTTAGTCTGAAACCAAAATTTCATCTGTATTTTTTGAAATAACCTGCGACCTATGGAAAAAGTTAAGTCTAGTTTATGCTTTTTTTTTTGTAACTGGCTTTACACAGAACATACATAAAAGTCAACTTCCATTTACATCCAGACACAGCTACTGAAGTCAAATAGTTACTCTCGACTTCCAACAAAACTGAGAACATAATGCTTTAGTCAGCATTACAAATTTAAAATGATTTGCCTGGTAAAGAGGAGACTGAGGGGAGACCTCATTGCAGTCTACAACTTCCTCATGGTGGGAAGAGGAGGGGCAGACACTGATCTCTTCTCTGTGGTGACCAGTGACAAGCCCGAGGGAATGGCCTGAAGTTGTGTCAAGGGAGGTTTAGGTTAAATATTAGAAAAAGGTTCCTTACCCAGAGTGTGGTTGAGTACTGGAACAGCCTCCCTAGGGAAGTGGTCACAGCACCAACTCTGACAGAGTTCAAGAAGCATTTGGTGATACTCTCAGGCACATGGTGAGACTGTTGTCTTGTGCATGACCACGGGCTGGACTCAGCGATCATTGTGAGTCCCTTTCAACTCAGCATATTCTGTGATTCTGTGACTCTCTTACTTAAAATGCCTTAGAACAGGACCACAATTTCTGTACTAGTACATATCCATAGGATTTACAGAACTCTTTGATCAGACATGAGAGAAAACATGCAGACTCCAGCACAGGGCAACAATGACAGTGAAGGGACTAGAACACCTGAGCAAAGGCTGGGGTAGCTGGGACTGTTCATCTTGGAGAAGAGAAGGGCTCAGTTGGATCTTAGTGTCTAAATACTCAATGGGAGGGAAGGAAAAAGAAGGAGGAAGGTTCTCCTCAGTGTTGCTCCCTGATAGGACAAGAAACAATGGGGAATGGAAATTTCACCTGTATACATGGAAGTATTTTTTTGCCGTGTTCAAACCTTGGAACACATTTACCAGAGCTGCTCTGGGGTCTTCATCTGTAGAGATATTCAAAACCCAGATGGACTTGGTCCTGGGCAACCTGCTCTGGCTGACCCTGCTACAGCAGTGGGTTTGCACAAAATGATCTCAAGAGCCTGTGATTAGAAAAAGTCAATCATCTGTTTTTCAGGCGTCATTAAATTTAAAAAGAGAAATGTCCTATCATGTTACTTTTTCTGATCTCTTCTAAACTTATGGCTGTACTTCAGTTTAAATTTCTCAACTAATTTTTTTTGGAAAAGTAGGGTAAAACTTTTCTGCGTATACAAAAGGGGCTGAATTAAGAGAGTTTGTCACACTTCCTTTGGCTATCCATTGCATCTGAATTCAAAGAATTTAGTATTTGCGGATTGGTTGTTTTACACATGTTAAGTGGAGGTGCTATAGCTGTTTGTTCACAGGAGAAAGACCACAGGAGCCAGGACCTAATCTGCTCAGGCAGACATGAAGATCCTCTTGAGCCAAGTCGGATACTGGATCTGTTTCAATATCAACATTGTTAATCAGGCATTTCTCTACTAATAGAGTCGTGTAAAAGCTGACAAATGTTTCTCTTGAGGAATGACTGGCCAAAATTGATCCTACCTGAGAAGATAGCTGCAAGTAGGAAAAAGATATAGGTCCATTTTTCCTTGGCCTTAATCTTCACTTAATAAAGAAGACATTAGAAATTTACAATGATAGTTTGAGAATGGACAGCTCGTCCTCTTCCTCACCTCCTTTTATGGTCACTCCCTAAAAACTCATATGGACAGATCCAAAAACTTAAAAGTAGATATCTGCTGGATTTTGGCAAGGGTGAAATAAAACAAGTCTGTTCTGTTTTCAGTGCTGTCTTCTAAGAAGCAGGAAGCAATGGAAAGTTTCCTTAATGAACCAATAAATTGGTCATAGAGGTTTATTTTTTCCTTTTCTTTTAAATCCATCTCTTAAAGTCTCTTGGATATTTTTTCAAATCACAAAGCTCTAATCAAGTCAGATTAGAAAGATTCAGAAGTATGTTACACTTGATTTTCACAAAGAGTAAACTGTTAATAGTACTGCTAATACTTGGTGGATCGATCCAACTTCACTGCTCACAAAATCTTCAGTAACTAATTTTTTCCAAGTTAATTTATTACTGATAAACATTCAGTGAAGATCTCTTAACAACTGCATTGCATGGTGCTTCAACATTCCATTGTCTTATTTGAGTATGTCTCTTAACTGCCCCAATGTGGCAAGAATATTCACATTCTAGTGAATCTAGTATTCATTCTTCGAGAGATCGGCTTCCACTGAACATTCATATTAATAAAATTTAATTCAGCTTTATAAGAAGTACACTTGTTTGGCCCTAGAAAGCAACACCAGTGACTATGAGGTCTGCCATCTTCTACAGGCCCTGCCTTGCTCAGGAGACTGTCCCTGTGTATAGTTAGTGATGAATTTTAACTTCTGATGCTTGCTGCACATATGTGCCAAATATCCCAAGTCTGACGAAATAAATCCATATTAAATAAACTTATCTTTGTGCCTTCCTATTTCAATGTATTTCAATATAACTGAGAGTGTACATCTCCACAGTGGATTATCTTATTTATAGCTAATGATGACAGGTATGTGGTCAGAGTGTGATTGCAATCAGAGTACCATTGTGATCTCTATCACTTATTAAAAAGCTTTTTTGTTTAATAGTAGTCAAGAGTTTCTGCTAAGGAATGCAAAGGGGAGTTGTGTTCTGTAACAAACAGAGAAATAAAGCAAGCTCTGGTGATCATAGGTGCAGTCCAAGAAGAGGTTTGGACAGTGAGCTTGTTTAACCTTAGCTGACTGCCAGGTGCCACCATGCCAATCTCTCACTCTGCTTCCTCAGCAGGACAGGGGGAGGCAATAAGTTGAAAAAGCTCGTGATTCAGGAGAAGGTCACAGAGCACACTCACTGACTACTGTGATGGGGGAAACAGACTTAGCTTGGGGAAATGAATTTATTATTGCCACTTAATAACAGAAAAGGATAGTGAGAAATAAAAGCTAAGAACACCTTCCCTCCATCCCTTTCTTCCCAGGCTCAGCTTCACTCCTGACACTTCTACATCCCCCTTGAGTGGTGCAGAAAGATGGGGAATGGGGCCTGTTGTCAGTTCATAACACTTAATTTCTGCAGCTCCTTCCTCCTCACACTGTCCCATTTGTTCTTGAACTTGCTCCAGCATGGGTCCTCCTTATGGGCTTCAATCTTTCAGGAACTGATACCAGCTTGGATCTCCCATGGGGTCACAGCTCTTGCCAGAAAACCTGCTCCAGTGTGCGCTCCTCTCCATGGACTGTATTCTATTTCCTGCCAGGAGCCTGCTCCAGCATGGGCTCTCCATGAGGTGCAGCTTCCTTTGGGGCCCATCCATCTCCTGTTGCATAGGGTCTTCCATGGTCTGCAGGGTGGATATCTGCACCATTGAAATCCTCCATGGGCTTCAAGAGGACTACCTGCTTACCTTACTACCTTCTACCTTATCCCTGGGCTGCAGTGGAATCCCTGCTCCAGCACTTGCAGCACCTCCTCTTCCTTCTTCAATGGCCTTGGTGTCTGCAGGGCTTCTTGTCTCACAATTGCTCATAGCTGCTGCACAGCATTTTCAGCCCTTTTTAAAATAGGTTTTACCAGAGCTGCCACCAGCATTGCTGATGGCCTCAACTTTGGCTGGCTGGAACTGGCTCTCACAGAGACATCCCTGAAGCTTCTCCCCCTTACCAAAGCCTTGTTGTGTAAACCCTGATGCTTGAAGATACCAACAGTGCTGTCTGACTCCCAGGGCAGAGCTGCTTACTCCAGCGGATGCACAGCATAGAGAGGTAACATCATGTCTGTTCCCTTCATGCAGGTGCAGGCATGGCCATTTGGCAGGTAAGCAGCTTTTTAAGCCCGGGCTTCTAAAAATCTGTATTTCAGAATATTTTTATTATTTGTATTTCTTGAAAACAAGCAGATGTCACTCAGGGTCTAGGACTCCATCATGCCTGGCAGTGTGCAGATAGTTCATGACCCATATTTAGTCAGACAATGGATAAGCAGCACCTACACACAGCTACACTCGAGAGATATGCCGAGGATTGAAGTGCAGCATTCCTGTAGTTGTTATCAAGTTTTGTATTATTTGTATGGTTTCTGTTATCCTACAGCTGAAAACAGGTTCAAGTGAGAAAGTAAGTTAGCTAAGATAGTACACCCTTCCCAGCTCTGCAAGAGGAAAGCATTTGAAAAAAGAATGAGCAGGTTGAGGAGAGTAGTCAGGGATACAAGACCTTTGCAGCAGAAGCGCAGTATTAGATTAAACCAAGGATGAAGGGCCCGGAGCAGATAAAAACTCCCCCAAACCATGTGCTAAGGCAATGATGTTTTCAGCATTTTGAATGGACATCAACAGGAGAGAACAGGCTTGTCTCTGACAAGGGTGAGAGACAAGGTGAAAGGTGACTGAGACACAAGGTGATGAGAATTCAAATGTGAATTTCAGCTACAGGCAGGCTTAGGAAGTGTCCCACCAGGGCAAAGCCATGCAGAGAGGATCCACAGTTTATTCCTTAGAGGAAGATATGAAAAAGGCAATTTGAAGGGAGGGTCACCTTATTTATTCTGGTCTGAAGCAACATGTATTATACATTATTATTATGGTGTTCATCACGTCAAGAATACACATTAACTGCGTAGCTTTCACAGCTTCTCTTTGTCCCGTGCCTGCCCCTTCCCTGGGTGTGTCCTTCCTAGCAAGAGCCTCAGGAGACTCAAGATGGAGACGAGTGATATTAGGGTGAAATTAGCCATAAAGAAAACATTTAAATAAAAATGATTAACCCAGTGTTAGAGCTATTATGGGACTGAAAAGAAATGTCAGAGAAAAAAAATGTGTACCATGACTGCCCCATTACACTATAATTAGTTTATCTTTGTATAATTTATGGTTAGCTCTATGTCAATGAATTCCAGCCAGAAGAAACCCCTGGCCTGCAGCAAGAGAGAGAAGCCAGTGATGCCTGGATTGCATAGAATTTTTAAAGGTATTCTGGGAACTCAGATGTGCTCTGTCCTTGGAAATTAAAAGGAAACAGCTCCTTCTTGTACAAGATAGTTGACATCGAACTAATTATAAGCTAAGCACCTAAATATCTTTAATAATGTGTGTTTAGATTTCCAATTTTACCTTGGTTCAGGTAAATATTTTTAGGAGAAATTTGGAGTATTTCTTACTGCTTATATTATATAATCAGTGTAGTGGCTCTTGATGGCATGAGCTGAGTTTAATGAAAAGTATTATTTATCTCAAGGGAGATGAACAATTATTCTTTTTCTGGTTCTCTAACTCCTTCTTCCCTTTAGAGACTAATATTCGACTAGAAAAATAATCATTAGAAAAGTTTATCCTGTTAGATGGAAATCTAGCCCAGTTACCTGACTTAATGACACAAACATCCAGTAATATGTATATATTGATGCCTTGAAGTGAATACCAGGATGTTTTGTCCTGCAAGGTAAATATTGATCAACATGTACAGTGTATTTTCCCTTTGGATCAATATCCCCGTTTCTTCTTAAATCAATAAGTACTTATTCTTACATAGAGGAAAAGTTTGTCTCATAATTGGATAAAAGTAGGTATATAGCAAACGAGAACGCTTTTCTTGCTTAACTCCAACAGTTGTGGGGCTCAGGGTTTAAAAAAAAAAGTGAGACTGAAGGTGTAAAATGCTGCATATGTGGCTCAAAAACTACCATCACTCACATCTTCTGAGCTGCATATAATAAGCATCCACATATATGACCCAGTTTTTTAAACAGAACAATGGTGCCTACTGAACTCATCTGGAGCAGTCAATATTCCACATTATTTCTCTACTTTTTTGTTACTTTTAACTTCTTGGAGTATTTCTTTGTGTGCGTATTTAAACAACAGGTAAACATTTTCGGGGAATCCTAGGACCTGATTTGTGATCTTCAGGCTATGCATCCTAACAATTGTTCAGTTGATGCCCTGAGTTTGAAATAAGAGAGGACATGAGAATTTGACCATTATCTCAGAACTTCAGCATTTTCAGAATCTGCAAATTTTCATTTGTTCCCCTCTTTATGACAAATACATGTAGAAATAGTTTAATACCAAAGCTTTGTCTGACACTTTGTTGCTCTTGTTGTTGCCACTACACGTTAAAAAAAAACACCCAAAACTCAAACTTGCTACTCCCCAACATAAATAAATTCCACACTTCAGTAATGCAATCTAGCCAGCTGTAAGAGTGCTAATATGATCGATTCTAAGTGAGAATTTTGGCCTAGTACATCTTAGACTGAAAATGGTAATATTTCAAGGAAACATTCTTAGGGAAACAAAGGTAAGAACGTTATTCAAATTTAAGGGAACAAAGCATAGAATTCTATTTAAATATACAAAACCAAACTAACAATCTCTCCTTATGTTTATTCTGTCAGTGCCTTTTCTTCCAGGAAGAATTTGGAAAAGGAAGAAGCATGAGAAGCACTGTCACAATTTGAACATTTAAGAAGAGAGAGGCTTTACAAAAATAAAGTAACTTCAGATTAATAACTAAAGTAAGGCAGGGGAAGTAAAAATATTCATGAACATACACACCTTTTAATTTGCCTGGAATAATTATGAATGAATGTGTAACTAAGTAAAGTAATAAAAAACTATTGCTACCCTCTAAAGAAATGTAATTAGGGTTCTCATTACTCTCCTACTGTAGTAAAACAAAGGAAGATGTCAGCTGAGTTTGGCTTTTGAGAGGAAACCTCTATTTTCAGTCTCCAGTATTTTCAAGTGAAAACATCTTCATTTATCTGATACATTTATGCCTCTACTTTGACATGTTTATCCCCCAAGTAGTTGATATTTAAATGTATTTTATATAGTTTTGATTGACTGTTATGTGGCAAATTAAGGTACCCTTGTTAGGGCTAGGTTGCCATCAGGTTATTTTTGGCCAGGATGGAATTTTCATATTTCCTAAAGGGAGGCCAGTGTATAGTGGCACAGGCTTCCAAAATTCACTTAGGCCATTTGGCTGGAAATAGACCCCAAACATACATTTTTTCAGTGGAATTGCTAAGTATAATGCAGACCTTTCGGCACTTGTCAATCCATTTTATACCCTGGATTTCTGAACTCTGAGTGAGAATGCTCAAGACTAAGCACCATCTTCCACTGACAAACAAAGGAAGTGGACACTGAGTGGTGGGAAAGTTGGCTGCTGCTGCCACAGTGTAGGAAGAGGAATCCATCTGGCAGCCCTTGAGGTAAGTCCAAAACACTGAGGGAATTGCACTTTATTTACTTATTCTGAGGATGCTGTAGCAATTGGTCACCTCTGTGTAGAGCTGTTTGAGCAAAGCATTGGAAGTTGTAAATGCATAACATTCCTTATATTGCATGCTTTTATTAATACAATGGGTGGCCAGTAATAGATGACTTCAATAGTACTTCACTGTGCTGTTCCTGCTCACAGTTTGAAAAGGTGTAACAATTTCAAATTAACTTTGTGTGACCTCTGCAGTCCCAGTAACATAATTTTGCTTCCTTCCTGTCCTGCAATTTTCCTTACCCACTCCCACAGACACAGGAATTTTGCAATTCTTTTCCTTCAGTTCTTCCAGTTTCCACAGTCACTCCATCCACTAAGTCTTCCCTTGATCTCCCTCACATCCATTCTTAGGCCCTTCATTACTTGTGTTAATCCATATCCCCTGTTCACATGCCAATTCTGCAGCAGGCTCTCCCATCCTTGACTTTCCTTGCCTGGCTAGTTACCTCCAACATTTCCCCTTCGTATCTGAACACATTGAGTGTACTGTCTGCAAGCACTGATAAGATTTCCTGTATTCCATTTCCACCCTAGGAGTGTCTAATCTAGTTTCTGCACCTTTTACTCCACTGAAATTAGGAACAGCTGAACTTGGTCAGATCAAAGGACCATCTAACCCAATATTCTGTCTTACACGGTGGCTGAAAGCAGATGACTACAAAGTATTATCAGTATGGGCAAGGATATAGTGATATTCTCCCCATCACCTCCAGCTGTTCTGGTCAAAATCTCTAATGATCACTTTATAGACAATTTTCAGAGCCAAAACTTGCTTATTCTTTTCCTTCTTGCCCTGTTTACATCCTTTTGCATTATTTCCTTTCTCTTCATGACTTCAAAACCAGTCAGTGCTGACTTTAGGCTCTCCACTTTAGTTTCATCGTGATTTTTGGATGCCCCTGTTCTTCTTATTTTTGGGGGCATAGCCTTCTGGGATCTGTCCGGTATCTCTTCTCCCTGCACTCTGCCTCCAAAATAAGAAGATGCAAGGTTCTTTTCCAATTACAATTTCAGCTAGCAATTCCATATTGACAGACTGATCAACCAGACTTTTCTGTCTGTTTTCTGTAATCTTCTGTCCAATCTGAAAGTTCAGCTTTCTCTAACATGTCTTTCAGAATATTTCTTTAAGCAGAAGTTCAACAGTGCCAAAACAGGTGTCATTTCTCTCTCTTAAGTTCTGACCATGACCTCCTTCTGAATCATGTACACCAAATCAGCATCCTGCCTCTTTTCACACAGTGTCACCCAAAACCCTCTTCCTCAACTGAGAACTCACTCATGTTTTCCACATTTAGACTATTTCAAATACACTTGAAAACTATTTCACATTTCTAAAAATTATCTTGGCTATACATCCAACAGTTTTAATAGCTAACTCCAGGTTCTCATCCCCTTGGATCTTGATTACTGCAATATTCTTCCTTCGAGTCACAATAAGCTGCAGTTCATGTTCATTCAGAATATGGATAGAGAGTTCATTATGCTTGCCTGCCCCTTTAACTAAATGAAATCTTATCCAAGACACATCTGCAATTCATTCCATCCCTTAAAAAAGGGATGGGTTTGTTTTTATTTTTTATTCCATTCTGACATATAATTTCTCACTATCAAAATGTAAGCTCTGATACTCAGTGGGCCTTTGCAACTTGCTCCCATTATTCAGCAGTTTCTTTTCCAAATAAGAATCCTTGTTCTCTTGCCCATGCTGCTCCTCCCTGAGAATGGTTCCTTATTCTACCATTTCCTTTGTTGTTTCAAAGTTTTAATCTCTGACCTTGTGGAAACCTGAATTTAGGCTTCTTAAAGTTAAAAACAACAACCCGCTTTAGAGTAGTCATAGAAGAACTGAAATTTATATTTATAATGTAGTGGAAAATGCTTAATGTGGACTACAAGATGATTGCTTGAAGAATAAACTCTGTGCTATTTCATAAGAAATCAGTATATGAATACTTTCAACATAAGGGTAGCCTTACTTCTCTTGGTAAAACATCAATTATTTCTAACACTTATAGACACACTGTCAGCATTTTAGAAGCACTCAATAAAAACCAGTGATGATAAATATAACAAAAAAAGTCTTGATTTTGCTTTTTTTTTCTTGCAATGTGAAAACTACTTCCCCCAAAAAGTGAAATACTAAATATTTTATATTAAGATTAAACCAGATTATATGAACTCCACTTCCTTTTTTCTCAGTTGATGAGGCACTATTAAGTAGTCAGAAGAGGGATAAAGCTCAAAGCAATCAAGAAAAACATGAATGATGATGAACACTGCTTGGGACAGAAGGTGAAGCCTCCAGCTGCTTCTCCCAGCACTGCAAGAATCACTTTAATGGGATGAGAGGAGCCAATACTGTCTTGATTAACTGAGTGTGTAAAGTTTTGGAGGGGGTTAGTTTCCTTGAAGCACAAACACAAAACACAAGACAGAAGAAATCTTATCATTCATTACCCACATGAGCCTGTGGTTTGGAAAGACGAGCGGTTGGCTTTTGGCAGCTGCAAGGAATGATGGGGACTCAGATAGGGCCAAAGTGTCACACAATCCATATGCTTTTTTGCTACACTTTTCCTCCCCATTTTTTACAAATGCAGTGAGCATGCTGTGCAAGTGTGCCAGAAAAATGCATTTTATAGGTGGCCCTTCACTCAGCTATCAAATCCTTCTTTTCCAATCTACTAAATAAAGAGAGGGGCTATTGCATTCATCAAAAAAAAAAAAAGGCAAAAAAAAGAGAGCAAGGTAAAATTGTTTTCATGCAAGCCTATACTAGAGAATCAGGAAGGTATTCATTTTATTTTGTGTATCTAGACAGTGATTTTAATGTTATGCAAATGGAGCAGGCAATTCCTAATCTATCCTGAAATGTATGTGTCAGAGCTCTTGTGTAGTACAGGTTACTGATGATAAAAACAAGATGTGTTTTTATACAAGGAAGGCGCATGATTACCAGCTTTAGAATTTTTTCTTTCATTACAAATTTAAAATAGGACAAGCCAGTGCAATGGAAACTGAGGGGTACCACCACACAAAAAAAGCTAGTATCTTTTCAGAGTCAAGTTTGACAAGCATTGTTTGCATCTCTCCTTGAAACCAGAACACCTAGACATGGTAGCAGTCTCTTAGAGTTTAAAACAGATTAAGAAGAAAAACTTCTACTAATCCTTAGTACACCAGTGTTCCTCATTTTTCTTCTTTTTTTTTTTTTTCTTGTAAAAAGGAAACCTATCTTGTCTAAAGACTCAGTTGAATTGAGGTTGTCTTGATAAGGCAATCGCCACATCAGGAGGCTTTCTCAGAGGAAGAAGAAGCCCAGATACAGGCAGGGTCCAAGCCTCAGACCCAACTGTCAAGGAAGCTGATGCACAAGAGGTCTTAAACTGACATTTTATGTTGCTCTTATATGTTTGGGTAATTTAGTAATATAATCCAGAGTCTCAAATGAAGACTGATCTCCCACCTCAATCTGGCAGCCCCGTGGCTTCTCCAGTGAAGTCAACACCCTGCCAGGCCAGCAGTTAGACATCCCACACACGGACTGTGCATCCACAGAGACATCCCTCCTCTGCCTGAGCAAACGCAGATTTACTTGTGCACTCTGCTGGTTGAATCCCTGCTACTCCTGTGCAGCCCTGTGGAGTCAGGAAAAGGACTCTGCTACAGGACTTTGCTTCAAATCTCTTCCTCACTTGTTTGAAGCTGTCAGGATTTAATAGGCAAGGCAGTACATCATTACCCAGAATGGCAAATACCTCCACAGATATATTTCAATCAAATGACAGTGCTCTCTTACTGCAAGTACAGGCTCCTCTTCACAGGCAGACAAGGAACTTGAAGCGAGGTCTCCTAGAGCTGCAACAGGAACGATCAGATAAAAACCTGTGTGGGGAGAGCAGGAAGCAGAGTGAGAGAAAGAACTTCTGCTGCATTTTGGCAGAAAAAAAAAAGAAAACAACCAGACATTGTAGGGTAAAACTAAACTGTCAAAGGAGATTTCAATGCAGTGACTATCAAGTACCAGGTTGTTTCCCAGCTGAATCTGATGATGAGAAGTATCATAAGAGCCAACAGAAGCAGAGCTGGGTTGCTTCTCTCCTCATATACTGACTTCAGAAATTTAGCAACACTGCCCAAATGTTTCTGGCTATTGCACTCAAGTGTCACTATAGCTGTTCCCTAAAACTACGGCTAATTAACCTCTGAGTCAACTTAGAAAGTTTCTGAAGAGCTCCGACAATATCAGAGACAATATGATGGTGTTTGTCTTACTCCTGAGAATCAGGCAGCACATCAGAGAGACAATAATACTTGCCTACATGGCAGCAGTCTAGGAAAATTCTGAATCCTTATTTTTAGTTCAACAACTGCCAAAGAAGCCCCAGGTGCAGATGTGGATATCAGATCTCATTTCTAACCACGTGGAAAAGGTGCCTTCGATTCCACCTTCCTTTGTTGTGACATAAACTGGGATAAAATATACCAAAATATCCATATAAACAAGGCTTCACTTGTGAGTGATGCAAGTCAGAGGATTATCCTTTTTTGAGAATCAAAGATAATTTTGCTCTATCCAGAGCTTCTACTCAGTTGTACTGTACACAGTACAATACACAACTATAAGCAGAGAAGGCCTGAACAAAGTCATAAGGGATGGTGAAATTGACCACTCCAGACTGGCTAGAACCCAACCTAAGAAAAAGCAGAGAAAAAAACAAGCATCAGAAATCAGGATCTGGAGCACAAAACCAAGGAAACCCCCTCAATTTTTGCAAATTGCTTCATGAATCTGACATGCAGACGAGCCATCAGTTGGGCCAGTCCTCAATCAGATTCAGATGGTTTCTGCTCTGCTTTCTTTTGTTCCTATTAGTGAATGGAAATGTTAATTTCAGAACAGAATACGCTTATCATTTAAGTCAGTTTGAACCCTTAGTTTGCTTTAATATTCCTTCAAAACTGGGTTTAAACTGGATTTATGCATCCAGTGTTTACTGAGAAAAGGTAACTAACATATAAATGTTAGAATAATCCCAAAGAAAAGGTTCACAGGCTATTCCAAGTTGGAAGGGACCACAGGATCATCTAGTCCAACTCCCAAGCAAGCGCCCACCCGGGAATTGAATCCAGTTCTGTGATTACACAACCCTGGAGCCATGGGTACCACACTCTGTCCATCCAAGCCTCCCATCGTCTAGGCCATGTCACTGAGCTCCTCATCCAGTCTTTTCTTAAACACCTCCAGGGATGGCGACTCCATCTCCCTGTGTCTTCATTAAAAGTAGAGAATACATGGTTTCCCTTATATAGGGATGCCTCACAGTGGCTAAATTTTACTGGTGAAATTGCAGTGACTTTTGAATGGCTAGTATTCCAGACAGCTCTGGGTAACAAGGCTGACACTCCTAAAAATGGTGAAGAACTTAAATACGAGCCCATGTTTGAAACCAAGTCTTGTAAGACAATGCGTCTTGCTCTGTGTGAGAGCCAGTTTTAGCCTTCAAACTGTACAGAAAAGCCAGGTAACAAATAGGAAATCCGGAAAATATGTATTTAGAGGGTGAAAAGTTTGGTGAGCATAAATCTGCAAAGGCTTACTAAAATCAGGTGGCATTGGGCAAGGAATCTGCAGGTCCCATACCAGAGTGTACATGTACTTCATTAGCCTAGCAGCTATACCAACATTAGGTGCAGTACGTGCACAAACACAGGGTATTTGGTCTACTCATGTTGTGTGTTAGTGAAAAGACAGCCATCTCTCTTCTTGACCTGAGAAAGGGTTTCAGTCGCAGGACAAAAGAAGAAATTGTGCTTATATGTAAACAAGTGCCATATAAACAATCTCGTTTAACTGATCTGTATTAAAAATGAGAGCAAAGAAAAAAAACAACCAACCCCCCCAAAAGTTCATATTTTGTGAAAGAGATGAAAGAAAGACCTTTTCATTTCCTCAGAATGATCATGACTACTTCATTTTGAGATCAACACTTAAAATATTTACTAAACATTACATCAACATTTATAATGTGTTAAACAAGTGTTATGCATGGCCAAATAATATGCAGACATTTGCAAAATAATTTGTGAACATTGCCTCTGAGGTGTGTTTTAAGAAAAATGTGAAATTTAAAAAAGAAAAAATATGTTTAAATGCAAGCTTTCCAGGGCAGTCAATAAGAAATTTAGCTGAAAAAATAGTACATTTGAATTCAAATGAGCTGTAAATACACAGTATCTATCAGAAGTCTGTAAAAGCTATTTAGTAAAATAAGAAATATTCTACTGCAATATGTTAAAAATTAGCTGTTGGAGGGAAGATAAGGCATCTGGAGCCTGTTATATGAGCTGTATACCAGGGAAGGCTTACTTTAGCTGATCGTGTCAATGAAGTTATGAGAAATGCAAGCATTTATCTAAGTAATTGCATACAAGAAAACATTAAGAGCTTGGCACATGTTAAAAATGATTCCCAATTAAAATGTTATTTAATAAACAGGCCCATTTTATTGCTCATGGACTAAAAAAAAAATTAATAAGTGACTGCTAAACAAGTAATTATAAGGGTAATAAAGCTCTCCATCCTGATTAGGGAAAATATTCATTTCATGACCATCCAGTGATCCATTTTCCACCACAGCTGTCAAAATAGGCAATCTGCAACCATTTAGAGATGTACTATTTTTGCTGTGCTTATGTAATACTGCTTTGCATTTTATATCAGTAAAATAGCACTTAAGCTGGTTCTTGGGGGTAATTATAGATCAGTTTGCTTACACATTAACTGCTCTCGAGTCTTCCTTACTCACAAGAAAACTGATTCAATTTTGCTACTGGATTTGCTTGGCACAGGGTGGACTTATGGCTTTCTGCCTCCTATCAGCATCACTCAGAGCAGACAGAACTCTGAGTCAGGTTGTGATGAAAATGCTTTTCACTTGCTCTCTGACTCCAGTCAATAAAGTCTTGGTAGAAGAGTCCAAACCTATGAGATGCTGATCACCCACACTTCTCACTGCTAGCTGAAGTAACTCACCATTCCTGCAGGCACCCCTGTAACATGCTCCAACAGTCGGAGATATTATTATTATTAATAATAATTAATAATATTAAATGGTAAATGAGCAGATCTTCAACAGAAGCAGAGATCAGGGAGCTGGCATGTTACCTCCCTGCCACTCATTTGAGACTAGTTTACCTTCAATATTTACTGTTCAGGACAACCTACACGTATAACTGCACATTTTTCCTTTTCAGCCTTTTCACGCAAAGGAGACGTGGGTACAGTGAGAAACTCTTATCTAGACTTGGACTTGTTCAGTTATTGGGAAAACTAACTTTGCCTAACAATTTTTAAAATAGACTGAGCCATCTGTCTTACCTGTGTGCATTGGTGGAAAACAGGTAAACCATGAAAATAGATTTCATAACTGTGATGGCCCATAGAAATGTGCTATCAATTATTCTCCATGTTTCCCTTTCTTTTTCCAATAATTTAATTATACTTTGTGATATAACATAGGTGAGCACGACTCTTCAGCTCCACTGACGCTCAGCACTGGTTCTGTATTACTAAAGAGGAATTGTCACTGTCCCTCCCCAAGACAGTGTCACAAGAACAAGATGTGTTGTAGTTGGAAACTATGTTTTCAGTGTCATTAGTAAGGCATATATTTACTTAGTGTACTCAGAGGTTATTGCATGTTCAATGTTTGAGTTCAGACAGTGGATGTTAAAGCTTTCTCCAGTTAGCCTTTGTGGCACAGGAGTTCCTAAGGGCCCCTTGCCAGCACCAGAGTTCAGCTGGCAGCACATCAGGAGACTCACCACATAGAGGAAGATAGTTCTGTGGTTCTTGGTGTGATAAACAGCAAAGGGAACGATTGATTGTGCTTTGTGAGGCAGAAGCCCAGCTGGCACTCTTCCTAGATATTCACATCTTTGTATGGCATCAGCCAGTGGATTAAGAGATAAAGGCTGAAAATTCATAATCGCATTCAGGAAAACCAGTGCTTTAAAAAAAAAAAAATATCACTCACAAGGCTTTGTTTCAGCTGAGAACCGTGAGAGCTATGAGTGATCCATACTTCGAGAAGAAGTCAAGTGAACACTCAGAGTAAGACAGGGGAAGTTGGGAAGTTGCTGTAGAATTTTCATTTAAAAACAAAGACTTCAGAGAACGTATGTCCAAACAAAATAAAAATCCTGGAAATAAATCTTTTGTTGCTGATGGTTTAATCCTGCAATTGTTAGTTCTAAACTGTCTGGGCTAGCAGGAACAGGGAGGTAGAAAGGAAACACAAAGGTAGGAAGTAAAGCCCTAAAATGCTAACCCATCTATTTTTATTAGACATAAAAATGATAGTATATAAAAGTTTGGTTCAGAACTTGGTTACCATGTAAAGAAAGTTTGTTTTTCAACTGAACTACCTTAAAGAGGATTATTAGTCTTGCTGCCACACTTAAAAGGGAGATTGCAAGTGTTACAAAAGTGAAGTACAAAAAAAAGGGAAGAAATTCTTAACTATAAAATGCAGGAGATTAATTCTCAGAATTTGCAACCTCTTAACCAATGTCTTGATTCCCAGTATTAGATAGTATTTAGGAAGTCACCCTAAGACAATATTCATATGAATGACTTTTTGTGTATGTAGGACTCTACCTGTGCTCATCTACCGTGTGCACTCTCAGTTCTGGCACATTGAAAGGGTAGCATGAAGATAATCAGCACAAAAGAAAGGAACTGGGCATTTAACAGCAAGAAGATGCTAGATCTGCCTACACTTTTTAAGACTACACATAATTTTTTGGGTATTAAAAAAGCACTATCCCTTAAAAGCAATTTAGGAAGGGACAACTTAAGGAAGAATTACCTAAATAGGCTATTTAATCTGGAATAAATGTACATCACCCTACATCATACGCTGTAGGATGGGTTGGGACACCAAAAGTATCCAGATTCTTTCTCTTTATTTTTGACTTTTTCATTTTTCTTTCGAAGGAAAAATACTCCAGGTGAAAAATGCGCTATTCCAGAGAGGATGAGCGCAGGTGTTCCATTTCTCACTCCAATGAGAGAATAGGACACAAATAATATTCTCCCTTTTACAAGAGGATTGTTTGTTCCTAATTTTTTCTCCATTGCAAACCTGGAAGATTGACCTGATTTCTTTGAGAATTTTTAATTTAAGAATTTTAATTATTGTTTAGAACATACTGTATTTTGCCAGCTAAGACTATAATGAGAAATTTAGATCCCATTTCCAGGAGCATCTTGGAAACTAAAGCAATCATTTCTCTAAATAGACTTCAGTTCTCAATTGCATATCAGCAGCAGCTGCTCACTGTTCACTACAATAGATGCCCTAGTCAAAGGTCTATGCTTACACAGTTCAAAAGGGACAAGAGGGGTTCTTTTATTCAGGTCTCCCATGTTCCTATCATGGCACTCAGCTGGTGTACTTTTATGGGGGAAAGCGTAGGCAGCTAGAGACCTTCTCCTGTGTCTCCTTATTGCCATAGTATTCCCCACTCACTGAAGCACTAGATGTTCCAGATGAGGCGGAAAAATCTGATGGACTGAAATTTCTTGTTCTTTAGTCTCTATTCTTAGACCAGATTGTCCCAAACTCACACTCACTTACTGCTTTCGGAACCAATGGAGGATTCACGAGTGAATGCTTTCTTGGCTGCAAGGGCTTCATGTACTCTCGGAGGCACATTTCTATCACCCATTCCCTCTTGACATTAATCTCCCTCTGCTAAGCCCCCATGCCTCGAAGCTCTGAAAATGTCATGCACAGTAAGATTATGAGAGGAATCCTACAAACTTTACAATTGTAAGGCTGGAAAACTGTTTCTTTACAATTTTGATATCAAAGATGGTGCTTAATTAGAAAAAATTCCCAAACATAGCCATGTAAGACAATTTAAAGACTGGTTTACTAGTTTAACTGGTATGTAATGTATAATGTTACATTATATCATTTATAGAACAAAACTTTTTCTTTTCCCCTGGGATTCTGTTTGGAAGACAGTCAAAATCGTAAGTCATTCTCCAGATTCCCAAACAAGGGTTTCTCAGATCTTGTCACTTCCTTTGACAAGAAACATAAGTGACAAGGTATGTGTTAAAATCTATATAAACAAAAGTATGGACTTGCCCTAGCAAATGTATACTGCAGCTTGTCCCTGAAAGTAGCTTAAGAGAGGGAGAATTTGGGGGATTTAGTAGAATAATGTATATTAAATTACATTTAACTTCCACATATTAGCACTTCAGGAATAATTGCTGATTAATAGATTCTCTATACATTACAGTTAAAATATGATTTTTCTCTGGCTATGTGTACTTCAGCTTCTTGATTGGAATTGTAATATCTGATATCCGTATATTAATNAGGGACGGCGACTCCACCACCTCCCTGGGCAGCCCATTCCACTGAGAGATCACCCTCTCTGTGAAAAAGTTCCACCTAATGTCACATATTAGCACTTCAGGAATAATTGCTGATTAATAGATTCTCTATACATTACAGTTAAAATATGATTTTTCTCTGGCTATGTGTACTTCAGCTTCTTGATTGGAATTGTAATATCTGATATCCGTATATTAATTCTTTAAAGCACTTTTACAGGAAGTGTGGTCTTCAGCAGCTCAGGGCCTGCTAGAATTTAGTTAAATAATCACCACAGCACCATGATGCCAGAACTGGTGCCTGAAAAGCAGAGAAATCTGGTGGCCATGTTTGACCACTGCAGTAACCACTAACAGAATCGGACATCTGAGAAATTCAGGATTTTGTGTTTGTTATTTTAACCTGAAAACCAAAGTAAAAAATCAGAACAGATGCTTCTATTAGATACCCAAGGATGGTAGCATTCACATAGATCCCAACTCTGCATTGTTGGAGTCACCAGGAAGAATTCTCTTTAAATAAAGCCATAGAAGAAACAATCTTTCTCTGCAGAAAGTCTGGGTACCAATTTCATCTTTACTGATCAAGAAGTTGCAAGACAACCCCTAATAGCTACTAGTTCAGTCCAGACAAAAAATAAGAAGACTTGGTAGTAGGGCAAATGGATACCAGCAATGAACGCACCTGCAACAATTCCAATCCAGTATATATATTGTGGAACAAATAATGAAAACTGGGGGAAAAAATGCCTGGACATAAGGCAGGAATGGAAATGACAAAGAAAATCTATTCACTTCACAGCCTATGCTGGTGAACTGTCAAACCTGATGAGAAAATGCATCACTGGATTCAGAGAACTTTCATCAGTCACAAAATGTTGACATCTGCTGTGGATCTGCACCAACCCAAACCCCCTGACTATCAAAAAGAAGTCACTGATTGCTACCAGTGATAAGGTACTTGTATCTTCCCTGTTACCTCAAAGAAGATGACAAGTTGAAATGAGAGGATGAGATACTGAGCATCTGCTTTGTGACTGAAAAAAATTATAGGGGAGGGATCAATTCAGGTAATGGCTTTGGAGGTCTTGCTGTTAATCTTGGAAGTGACGGCATCCCAAGGTCACTACCTATGAGAAAGTGCAAAGAAGTCTCTGTGATGTGCATCCATACAGTTACAACCCACACAGTGTAAACAAAAAGGTTAAGATTCAGGGTAAGGCCATGGCAAGCCAAGCCAGCGGTGATGACAGACACGGAGCAGGACATTCTTTCCCAGCAAAGAAACAGACAGCTGTGAAAAAGCAGAGTGGGTGCATTGTCTGGTGGAAACCTATCCCTGTGTCTCGCTGATGGCCCAGGATAGATAGTGGGTGGGACCAACCACTAGGTGGGAGAGGACAGTCAGAGCAGTTCAGAACTGGTGATGTTTCCAAGATCCATAACAGCCAAATGGAGGGAGCTGCATGCTGTCCAGTAGTGAAGAACTGAGCTTGGATGGTAACTGGTTCTCCAGGATGGAGAGAGCAAGTTTAAGAACAGATGTCACCTTGGCTTTATATTCCCAGACAGAAATATGCCTGGCAGGAGCTAGGGAACATATCTCTTGGTCTCATGTGAAGAACCTGTTCAGACTGTTCACAAAACACTATGAGACATCCACCATGATTCCAGAAGACCTTACAGCTTGACTAAATTGGCAGTTTAAAACCTATCCTGGCAAGAAATTGAACCAGTAACACCTTGTAACATCTGGAAAGACAGAGGCTGTCCCATATCCCCAAGACCACCAGGAGCACCCCCTGGTTTCCCAAAGGGTAATATCCAAGAACAGTAGCTCAGTCCAAGTGCACGTAACTTAAAACCTCTTGCAGGTAACATCTACTGTTCTTCAGTGTGTAACACAGCAATGGGAAGAAGGCGTTGTATTCCACTGGTGAAGGAGGGAGTATTTTGAAAAAGAACTGGTGTCAAGTCATGTAAAAAGAAGCTGTGACTGTCAAATTGTCCATGATCACCAACAAGCACACAACATGTGTTCTGTAAAGTGCTTGGGTAACAGGAAAAGAAAGGACATTATGTTATCATCAGGAAATGGGAGATAATGAAATAGATGCCAAATAAAGAATGCAAGTTGCAGCCTAATAAAATAGTTCCTCTTTTCTACTCCACTTTTCCTTTTTTCTTCTCTAATTCTGAAACACAGTGTTTGTCCAGTACACCAACTCCTTTTTCATTTGTTGGATTTGAAAGAAAAAATTACCCAATGAATATACCGGTCACATGTTTGACATCCTAAAGCTGTTTAAGATTCCTTGAACTGGAAGTGAGTATTGCCTAACCCACTGGAGGCTGGTTCATAACTACAAATATTCCTCAAATTCTAGGACAAACTTGCAAGGAAATAAAACTTGTGTCCAATTCCTCATTTAACTTTTCTTCTATGACTCAAAGCATTTTCCTATTGTAAAATTAGATGATGAATATTCTTTCCTCACCCAAAAAATCTCATCTGCCCGAGAAAAAGAATTTATTTCTGCAAAGTGCATCCCAAGTTACGTAGAAGCTACTCTAATCCTTGTTTAGTGGTCATGATTAGGCATCAGACTTAACATAACATTTACAAGGAGAATAAATTCTAGGTCCCATTCAGAACTGTGTTAGCTTTCCCCAGCAATTTCACTGTTTAATACGTCTTTCATTCAAACTCCCTATTTTAAAAAAATATTAACATACCACTCATTTTCCTCCAAAGTAGATCATTTGTCCCTGAGCTTCCAGTGCTGAGAGATGCTCAGAGCAGGCTTTATGTTGCCCCTGTTTGTGGGGCACCCAGGCCTTCAAGCTAGATCTCAGTGCGAGTAAGAATCAATCACTAGTGAAGGTAGAAAATTTCAATTAAAAAACCAAAATTACTCTGTTAAAAAAATTCCCAAACCTCCAAAAACAAAACTCCAAAAAAATAAACCAAAAACCACACACCAAACTGGTAAAAAAATATTTAACAAAATTTGTGTCTTTCTGCATTGCCAAATTTCAGTTTTAGAGGAGGAAGGTTTTGAGACTTGAGGTATATTGTCTGGTTAAGTATATATATTATAACAAGAGTGGCTACTACAAGTGAGAGATCAATCTGTCATAACAAAGCTTTCAGCCATGGGAACTTTCCTGTCACATATGACTACTGGAACATGACTCTTCCTACATCATTGCTGCCCAACCCATATGGAGACCCACCACACACTCCACCAGCTCACACGGGGAGCTGTAAGTGTATTGACAATTTCCATCAACCACCATCTTTCAGTCCCACTTTTCCCCTGCAACCTCAATTAGACAGCTCAGGCTTCTCATTTGAGGCAAGTGCCCCACTCCACCTCCACACAAGTATTAGCAACACTTATTTTTGCACCAATTCTTTCCCTTGCGCTCCCACTGAGAGGTTTGCTGAATGTGACGGCCGAAGCTGACCCATCTCTTCCCAGTGCCTCCCAGGTGGGTTCAGGATGCACCACTTCACCCCCACACGGCTCATTTTGTCCCCCATCTCGGTTTCAGCACCTCCCACTGACCTCGGCAGGAGAGTATGAAGTCTTGGCTATATATAGTAAGGTGGTGAAACATTTCTCACGTAATCTGTGTGGGCAGAAGGTGGGACCCTGCTAGGAAGGGAGCACATTTAGACTTGCCTCAGAAGAAGTTGCTCTTCCTAAATATCAACAGTTTCAGTGTAAATACTTCAGAGTAGACTCTCGTCTACTGGGTGACTCCTAGACTTGAGCCATTACGCACTTCTGAATGGTCTTTTAGTTATGAACAGAACATTTTGTTATCTCCATAGGGAAAAGGAATCTATAACAAAAATACAGATTACTCTAAATGTGAAGGTTTTTTTAAGACTTTATCATTTACTATAGGTATCGTTTAACTAATGTCAGTTCTCACAGCATCACTCAACTACAGACCTTACTGGGAAAATTGTTTTCCTCCCAAAGAACTAACTAAAGAATACAAACAGACCAGCCAAACAATAATAATAATAATACCACCCCACTCCCCCAAAAAAGCAACAAAAGCCTCACCACCACCAGAAAGCAAAGGCTTTTTAATAACAGATTTCAAAATGTGAAATTTTTCATGCGTTGTATTTTTCCTTTTTTAGCCATTTTCTCTTACCTACTCCATGCTCCAAATGTTCACAAGAAATGAACAATTTGCACATAAATATTTTCCTTCAGCAATAGAAATCCACTTTCTTTTGTTTTTAACTACTTTCTCCTTCTCCAAAATTATTTTGATAATTTTGTGAATCTTCTGGCTGCACATTGAGTCAAACAGAATTCTGCACTAACGTCGCTGAGTCTTTCCCCAGTCTAAAAGTCGTCCTCCCTGCATTACACATGGGTCTTTAAGCTCCCTACTTCACACATACAGATTTCTGTGAAGCAACACTGAGGAATAAGGAGCCTTAAGTTTGGATCATGAGAGTAACTGGCTACTGGTCCTATGTAGCTTGAAACTACATGCTTTCCTCTGAACACAACTCCTTTTTTTGAAGTGGAAAGCAAAAGCCTGTCCAGTGACCTGGAGACCAGAGACATTCAGGAGCAGACTTTCTCTGAAGCATAGATACAACATGAGAACAAGAACACTGGTGGTGTTACCTCAGTGAACCATGTGACAAAGACTGCTTAAGACTCACCCTTTAAAATCCAACCCTTCAGATGTTGACTGCAATAGCATTCTGGCTTCTCTAGGAAGCCATAAAATAGCACTCTAGGTCAAAAATAAACCTTTAAGATACTAAAAAATAAAAGCCAACAGAAAGAAAAAAGAAAAAAACCAACCAGAAATCATGATCAGTTATTCTCTTATGAGCTGATCTTATCAGGGTTGAGTCACATCAACTATAAACTAATCTCCAGGAAACAAACCCCCTCACTACTCTTGCTCTGGAAACTCTTTGCAAGCAACACCTAATTTGTGCCTGTGTAAGTGTCACACAGAGACCATGTGAAACAGGGAGAACAAAAATCCACAGTGAGGCATCAGCCACAGCTAGATTCTGAATTACCAACACCAAATAATTCTTCAAACAGATATACCTCCGAAAAGATAAAAATTGGTTGGGTTCTCCATCTAGCTACATCCTTTAATACTGTATGTGTGGCAGAGGAGAAGCCATGAGAGCTCCATCTCCCAGTTATCTCCTCAGAGAATCCCCATTTTCACAGAGATGTTCCACAGCTGGGGAGTTGGTATCAGCTTTTCCTGCTTCTACAGCAGCTTTAGTGTCTCCTGCTCTGGATTGAATGTTACAGGCCATAGTGGGAAACTACGTGTCAGGGATGTGGGGAGGAAGCATCTTCAGGAAGAAGCAGAGGCAGAAGCCTTTCAAAGAATGAGGGAATAAGACCAGGTAGCAGATCACTAGAGGAAAAAATACACGTATCTTTAGGTCTTTAGATAATAAAAACAATGTGCAGAATCCACACAGCTGTAACTATTTCCATGGCACAGGCACAGAAAAAAAAAAAATCAGACTGATGTTCAGAGCAGTTCCTGGCAGCTAGCAGAATTAAAAAGATTGCAAGAACCTCAACAGACTCACTAACTTAAAGGGACAATACCAAAATGCTACATGGTGGACAAAGAATTAAATGAAAAAGTAGATTTGCTACAGGGAGAGGAGACCAAGGGCATGATGCAATAAGCTTCATTATAGCCATACACCTGAAGAATTAACTGCAGGTTAGATTTGAAAATCAGGGTTTATTAAACTTCCTGAAAATAAATTATGAAAAGAGGACATTGGTGCACCTCCAAATCAACCTTACTCCCCTCCTCAAAAAGAAAAATTAAATCACTGTGCTATAGATTTAGTACTAGATTAATATTTTTATGTCTCTCCTGAACACATGTAGGGGGACTATGATTTCCCATTGTTGTTTCTCCTATTAGACCACATGAAAACCAAAAGCAGGGCAGACCGTGTGTACTTCTATGATTTCCACTGGAAACTGCCCTCTGCTTATGTATTTCCTGTAGTGGATTAAATGCAGTAATATGTAGCTCTGCAATGTCATACAATTGTACAACTACAATTATATCTCATATACATATTTATGGGAAAGTAGACATCTTTTGTTTTGGAGTAAAATCCTGTTATAATGAATTTGTTGTCCAGGTTCCTTTCAGTTTCAATGGAGATTTTTTTTTTTTCTGAATATTTTGTGGTCTTTCTCATTCTTAGCTAGTACAAATCTTCAGGAATGTGCAATACAGGCAAATTTTAAGTGTTGAGTCCCAAAGTCAGACTTTGCGGGCATCGGAGAGAAAAGTCAATACACAAAGCAGAGCTGCCTTTAGTGCTAAGCCTCACTAGATGTGTGAATTTGGGCAGATATCTGGGGTTTTTGCCTTAGTTTCCCTAAAACTAATGTGAGGGTCTCTTGATGAAAAGTCCTGTAAATAAACCAAGGAATTATTATTGCTGTACGCTAATTAACCCTTCAGGGAACTGTAAGCAAAAAGTGAAAAAACAGTGGCCAACTTCTCATCTCTCAATTGGTGAGACTCAAGGCACTTTGGCAGGGCAATGTAGGAAAGCTTTGGGCTGGATTCACAGGAGGCACTGGGGCACACAAATCCAGCATGTATATGCTACTGATATCAACCCTACAGATACTTTTCTTTCATCCAGGAAAATCCCTGATCTCCAGGCACCCCTTACAACTGCTAGAGTCCTGATTCCTCTGAGCAGCTATGCACTTCACTCCCTCCAAGCCACGTTAGGATTCATATTACTTCTAGGTCAGCGGCTTTTAGTAAAGCAAGTCCTGTACAAAAGAACAAATGACAGTAGTAGGAGCAGTTTACATGTATTAAATAAATTGCTCAACTAAAATAGAGAAAATGCAAGTTTACAGAAAATGCAAGTTTAGGTTCTACCCTGAGAGGTGCAGAGCAAGAACTTTGAGTCCATTGTTCAGGTCTGATAAGGAGACAGTGTCCCTGGGTGTGATCTACAGGAAGATTGAGAGTGACATTTGCTAATTGATCATTGCTCACGGTTTCCATACCTGCCCTGCCTTGGTTTAACTTACAAGAAAGAAAAGCAGTTTTGAGGTAAATATTATTTAACTCTCGGAGAAGGAGCATGAGACAGTTTCACAATCTGTTTCAGTCTTGAGAGATTTGAGAAGATTCGACCTCTGTCTTTGCTTTGACACAATGCCAGTTTTGAGAAAGTGCCCTTACCAACTCTACAACCCAGAAATGTGTATTTGACCTGTGAGAAGGTGTGAAATCAGGAAACAAGATAATGGAGGACTCCATAGCACTGCCTTCAAATTTGAACACAGCTCAACACTTCCAGGCACCCTGTGTGTTCACACAGTGCAACCCCATTTCTTCCATATGATATCTCACACTACTGAACTTGGAGTCAATTTGGACGTGTGTGGAAGTAACTGGAGGTTTGCAGTATGGGTGATCATATGCTGCATGGGCAGTATCACTTGTCCTGGATAAAATCAGAGTGCAGTGCTGAATGTTGCATCAACTGAGACTGACTGTCCAGGTACTAATAACTACTTAACTGGCATTCCCTGGATTTTTAAGGAAATCTGAACGAAATTAGCCTCTGAGTTAGAATGCTATTTTTGATGAAAAAAGCCTCACAATAAAAACTTGACCCAATACATTGTTATAGATATTTCCTGAATTCAGTAGGTCTCTGCATGGACAGGATGAAACAGCAGAAGGAAAACTTTAAAGAATACTTTTGAACCTGTTTCTGACTGCCTTCTCACTGTTTCTAATGGTTCCTTGGTACAACATTCAAAATTTGATCAATCCTTTCTCTTACTCATCACACTACAAGAGAACAAGCTTCTAGAACCAGAGGCAAACAATCCGGCTTGTTACCAGTAATTGGATTTAAAAGTCGCCTGTAATTCCCAACACTGGCCTATGTTGGCTTTTGGGAAGGCAAATATTTCTACACTTGATAAAGCCATTTCTGACCAATCTTTACTTGTGATTGTGATTGATGGCAATCCTGTGCCATGTGCTCTAAAGTTCGCTCACATGATCCAGTGCGTTCATTTCAACCTGACCCACTCTGTGATTCTGTGATTGCTACAGACAGTAATGTCTGAATTTTTCTGCAGAAAAAGAGTAACACTTTTATATTGTTTTGCATGCGGTCAGTAAATGAGTCAGCACCTTCTTGTAAAACAGTAGTAACTTCAGAGTGCTGAATCACAGTTTCAAAGGTAGTCTAAGGTTCTCTTATCTGCATAGGCAACACATTTTCTGTTTGCTTCAGCAGGGAGACTATTATCCTGAGACTGAAAAAAGGGGGTTGAGGCCTCACATCTTATTCTGACATCAGCATTTAACTATGTATTTCAATTCATTGCTTCTGCATCTTCACATGAGTTTTAATTCATTTTTCTAAATGATGGCTAAAATCTTTCAGATGTGAATGTACAGCCCACCCAAACTGCTAATACCACATTGTCACAGGCTTGGTTAATAATGAGTGTGGGCAGAGAAAAGGTCATATAAAAAAGAAACTGTGAAAAAGAAACAGAACATGTAGTACAGATTAAAAAGAAAAAAAGTTATTTGAGTATGAGGCATTGTTTCTTCTGGAATGAATGAAACACCCCATTATTCACGTCCCACTCCTACAAAACTCAGCCCTTCCTATGCCACCTTGACCCTCCTGTGTGCCTCTCTGTCACTCTCCTCTCCTCCTGCTCTCTTCCCACATCCCTTGCCCATGTAGCCAAGATGGAGTCAGTGTGCTCAGTGGCTGCCTCTGCATGACACCCAGGCAATAAGCACATGCTACCTGGTCACCTGCCCTCTGCCATCAGTCTGGACATGGTCCAACCTCTCTCTGCTTTCTCTCAGTTCAGACTCTTTTCTATGTACATACATAAATTCTCTAAAATGGTGAGTAGGAATTTAATGTACTTGTAACCCCTACATCATGTCAACTTGAGCCAAAAGTCACCAACCACTTTGGCTGCTGCCTAAGGGGTGTAAAAGCAAAGGCCCATAACCCTCATGTTCTTAAGAAGCAAGCCGAGGAGAAAGCAAGATCAGCCATAACCTCTCTGCAGATGAGGAACATGGTAAACTTAGGTAAAATGTAAATGTCTTAATCTTACATTGGCTAGACCTGTACTTCATAGTCTTTCTTTATTTTCCTGCTTTTTCTGACAAGATAGGGGCAGCATAGCTCTGGAGGAACCAAGAGGAGTAAGTGTTTGGGCTGTTTTTAGTTCCCTCTCTACAAATTGTCTTATTCCAGATGAAAACAAATCCATTTTTTTTTCACTCCATGATGGGGCTTCATTATATCACAACTTATCCTTTCTGAGCCAAACTCTCTTTTGTGTTGTAACCACTGGCACGACTGACTTCACTGGGAGCAAGAGGTTCCTACATCCACGCTGCCAAGTGAGCTCAGCGTTGGGGCTGTGAAGTCATTCTCAACACCAGGGCTCATTTCCAAACTCATGAAATCAATCCCATGCAATTTTCCCACCAAGCTCATGTGTGGAAAGCACAAACATGTATTTCCCTGTAGGGGTAAAAGTATGCAATCACCCTATCTACTTTTAAGGTACAATAAAGTTTACACTTTAACATTCATTCTACAGTCCGGTGCTTGCGTTTTACTCAGGGATTACTTTGGTAAAACCTTTCCTTCATATCCTCCAAGGGATATATGGGAATAAACAATTGCCAAATGCCACGTTTCCCATTGGGAAACAGCATTCTCAACCATCTGAACACTTGGTGTGCCACTGCACAGCAAGGCTGCGCTACAGATAGTATTTATAGTACATTTTATGAGACCAAAAGTTGTCAGTTAAACCACTAGAAACTAATAAATGGGCCTAGTGTCATTTGAGTTGTCAACAGGATATAAGCTGATGTAAGGGGAACACCTACATTTTGTAGACCTCTTTTGCATGAATAAATGTACCGTTGATAGTCATGCCTGACTTTGTAGGAATGTTTTGAGTAAGGAATATGTATAGTAATTTTCTCCATTGCAACAGAAATGATCATTGGACCACTAAAACACACTCACTCTCTAGGCCTGCCTAACTCTTGAATATGATGTTGTTCAGAAATCTGTTTTACAGTAAGAATTTTCACGTGCTTTGTTTTGTTCAGTGAGGGAACTAGCAATAGAAAAATCACAATATTGAAAACTGTCTCTGTGATGCAAAGGGTGGATGCTAAAACACAGAGAAGAAGGAAATATTTTCATTTAATAAACAGAAAACCTCTTTGAATTCAATTATGTTTTTTCAATGCATTAAATCCAATGAATGTGTTGTCTAAAGAGGTATGAAACTGTATTTCTATATATATACACACAGATTTATACCTACAGTGTATATGTATATACAATAATAGCAAAACCTTCTTTAAATAAAATAAATCAAATTCTCAGTTGATGAGAATTCTTTGTTCCTTTCTCTCCTCCGCCCAGTAATGTGCTGTGAGAGTAACTATTTTAAACAGCTGCTTTCAAGAGGTAGGTCAGTATCAAGAGGCAGAGGTTCTTATCACCCTTCTATCATAAATACATCAAGAAACTAGGGATCAGTACAAGTCTAACCAAGGGCAAAGGCTTGACCACAAAGTCTGAATCTGCTAGTTTCAGATCAAGAACTCCGAGTGCCATGATATGAATCTATTTCTTTGTTTGGTTCTGCTTCTGATTATCATTAATACTTAGCCGAAAAATCACATTGAAAGAAAATCACATTGATTATAGATCCTAGGATAAAATGCAGTTTAATCAGGTTTTGTAATTTGAAAAATCTCAAGTTTTTGGTGAAAGTACAGCCTGACCCTCTTGTATGTTAAACTTTTGAAAGTTTCACCCAAACATTTAAGTGCACCTCATCCCCTCCTGGAATTACAAGGTGAAGCACAGATGGCAACTCAAAACTGTAAATTA
Source organism: Pitta sordida (assembly GCA_013390025.1). Taxonomy (NCBI): domain Eukaryota; kingdom Metazoa; phylum Chordata; class Aves; order Passeriformes; family Pittidae; genus Pitta; species Pitta sordida. The sequence goes on from WEKX01007546.1 coordinate 32,762, forward strand.
TTATCTGCTCAAGAACATCCACTTTTAAACAAAGGCATGGATTTCCTTGAAAAGCGAAGCCAAGGAACTTGTCTGTGCACACACTTAACAAGAAGAAATCTATGCCACATTCTTTTCAATTTGGGATAGGAAGTATATATGAAAAATACTGTGGGAAAGATTTTTCTAGAAATATATCAGCATGTTTGAAAGAAGGAAGTAGAGAGTATCCCAATAGGTAGCAGGATTTTTAACAATTTCTGCTATTAGAATTTAGATATTCTGCTATTAGAATTGTGATAAAAGATCCAGTGAGCCTCTTAGTTATGGTTTTCCCCATTAATTCTCTCCTTTCAACAGAGAGAAAACACGGCGCTGTGAACTTATGTCAAGTAGATCTCAAAAAGACAAGAATTTTGAGCAAATTTGTATTTAAAGCCAGGAAGTACAAGTTGGTCTTCAAGAGCCTCTGTTCCTATGATTTGCCAAAACCAAACACAATGATAAAAAAGAAAGCCAAATCACAGAAATAAGAAAATCCACTTTAGTACAGTGGTGAGTGTCCCCGCCTCTCATGTTGGAGACCAGGAGTTTGATTCTTGCCAGGTAGGCAGTGGTGCTATTTAAGAGTAGGACTCAATGATCCTTGTGGGTCCCTTCCAACTCAAAATATTATGTGATTCTATGAAGATAGAAAGCTTAGATTTCTTTCACACTGAAACTGAGATAATAAAAGAACACGCAAAGAGTACATTTCACTCTGATACAGCGACGTTCCCAGCATATCTGAGATTTTGCAGTGTGGACTCTGGCACTTGGCCAGATCATGCCAGAATACGGGTGGGAGGAAAACTGACATTAAGTCAGAATTGTTGGTGTGAGGAAGCCCGTCTAATAACTCCCAGGGCATGTTTGCATTTGCAGATGGAGATACAACCCTCTAACATGGGCTGACCTAACCAAGACAGCTTCCGCCCAGCAGTGCCACAACAGCAGAGATTGCGCACAGGCTTGCTGTGTCTGCCCCTGGGACTCTGGGCAGATCTGTGCAGCCCACGTCAATTGACGTTTTGCTGACTTGATCACAGTGGCATTGGGCACTCAAGCTTGGCTGAACCAAGACAGAGCTGTGTTCATACACAGCCCAGCCCAGCTGCTGTGCAGAGTCCGTACAGCTTGCTCTGGGCTCTGCTGGTTCTGCTGGTGGGAAGAATCTTCTTTATAGAGCACAACTCTGTCCATGGCTCCTCTTTCACCAGATGGACAGGAGAACACAGCGGCCATGCTAGCTTCACTCCAACTTAGGCTTCCTCTGGTATGAAGGGAACTGCTGAGCTGCTGGCTTTCTCTGGCACTCTGGCATGGAGGGATGCAAACCAGCTCCATTCCATATGATCCCTTCCTGCATCCCATGTTAAGTCAAGGTGCTTATCTCAACAGGAAGCTCTGTCAGTTTAGGTCAGATGTGAAGCTGGATGACCTCGGGTATTTGTGCTTTGCATAGATATGTAATGTCTTCATAGGCACATGAACATAAATGAGTTATTGTTAAATGTATTTTTCTTGTTCTTCTGTATTTTTTGATTTTCTTTGCTATAGAATGAAACACAGATGCCTTCATGTTAGTCATCCTGAAACTAGAAATGCTCATTACTAGATAAATACGACTGATATTTAAAACTGCATGCTACTTCTCATTGTGTACCTAACTGGAATGAGTCACTATCTGGGACATTAATCCCATATCCATAGTATAGTTCCTGTTTGAAAGCCTGCAGGAAAAAATTCAGGATCACTCCAAAAAGTACCTGATACCAGCAAGATTTTCTATCCTTAGGTGAAGAGTTAGGATAAAGAGACAAAAGGCTACATTTGCAGAACAAAGTCACTGACACATCCCCCTTGTTATCTAGCGGAGCATTCTGCTCCAACTTGGGCACTCTAAATCCTTACACCATGCATCCATGGTAAGTGCATAACGTGGAGCACCACAAGGATCACTGTGTATCTAGAGCATCCAAAAACTTCCAAGGAGGGGAGTGCATCTGCAGCCCCATCTAGGAGATCATGGGGCACTTTTCTTACAAAGAGAAATCTTTCCCCCTGCCCCAAGAACACACTACATAGATGTGAATCAGGAATGTGAGCCAAGCACCTCTGCAGGAGGTGAGCAACCTTACAAATAACTAAATTCTTACAGTGATTTTTCAAAATTCAGAAGTTTTCTTCATCTGTGAGGACTCACAGAATCACAGAATAGGTAAAGGGAAAGGACCACAGTGGGTTGTCCTGCTCAGCCTCTCTGTTCAAGCAGGGTCATCCTAGAGCACATTGCACAGGGTTGCATTCAGATGCTTCATGAATATCTCCATATATTCTACTTAAACCTACTTCTCTGATAAAAGCCCATTGTTTAGACCATAGGTCTAAAGCTGTCTTAATTCTATGTTTCCTTTTCAATGGATTAGCAAAATATTTGTGGGTCAAAAGATGTCTCCCAACTTCGAGCCTCTGTCTCCAAGATGGGGAGAAATCTCAGTGGATACTAAATATGAAATGGCTTAATATACATTAACTATATCTTTTCTTATCAGGCTCTAAACTCTCCACTTGAGTTCACAAAAGAAACCAGTTTTTTTGCTTTTAGATATCTGCAACTGAAGACTGTGATCATTAATTTTTATTTCTTGAATTGAAGAAAATGTCTTCGAAAATAAGATATCTAAGAACACATTACTTGCATAGCAAATTGCTGCTGTAAGAGGAAGAAAGTGAATGTAAGTGTGAGTAAATTCCCATTTAAAAGGGAAGTAGGAGGAGAAATAGAAAGTAAGGACTACGTTTTATTTATTTATTTTTTTTAATATTTTCCTTTTTCGGCTACAAAGATATATTTACTTTATAAAATAACTAAGTTCCCCATGGAAGAACTATCCTAAGCAGTTACCTAAATATTCTCTAGCACCTAGCTACCAATCCACTAGTCTTACTCTTTTTCACTAACTTGCACATCTTGCAGCAGACTGACTGCTCCAGGGATTCCACTGCATAAATTCTGTGACTTCAGAGAGAAACTATCTGGGAAGCTTTCTTTATAAATTGGTATCATAGTCTGGTATTTTACCTTTGGCTATGATTTCAGTGCAGACATGCTTCAAGTACCTGGTCTATCTGTCAGTATATGGGCCTGCTCCAAGCCCACTGAAGTCAGCAACAGCCTTTCTGCTGATTGCAAACATCAGAATTAATGAAGTTCTAACACAAATAAATCAAGATATTTAACTGGATTTAAGAATGCTAAATGAGGACAGATCCCTCTTGAGGAGGTTTTTGTCATCATTTCAAAGTCATGTCTTTGCAAAAGGAGGAGGTAAGGTTTTAGGTCACGTCATTGTTAAGCCTACATTATATCCAAGTATTTGTCACACAGTTTATCTGAACAATTATTTTTCTAGGTCCTAACTACCACAAACGCCTGAAAGAAAAGGCTGCTCAGTTCCTAACAGCCTTCCATGAAAAAGAATACTTAAAAATAGCAAGGTGGTAGTCAAATAACCCACTTCTCATTCCAGCTGTCAGAGTTCAGAACAGTAAGAGTGCAAGTAACTACAGGCATTCACATCAAAGACTATGGTGGTTACTGGGACAGAAGCAATCTCTTCCAGTTTTATTTCTTAGATGTATGATATTCTTTTCCTCCACCTCTTGAGGCTAATGTCCAAAGTAGAAATCAAATCCACCTCCAAACCCGTTCCTGTGTCTGGCTTCATGGCATATCAGACAGCTTTTAGTGAGTTTGGGGTTGTTGTTTTGGTGGTTTTTCATGTTTTGGTTTGAGGAGTACCAGATGGCACAGATTCTTGAATTTTTCAGTAGAGCTGTCTCTAGATAATGTGTGTGGGACTTTTGTGTGGTTGGTATTTGTCCAGCTGTGCAATCAGGGGTTAACAGTGAATTCCCTAGCAACAAAGTTTCTCCATAGGTTTTCATTGTTTCTTGAAAACCCAAGACCACCTGTTTATAAACCCAAGGGAATTTTGCCTTCACCTTTAGTAGAAAGAAACTTTTACATAATACCTCCATACACCTATACTTTCCTACCTTCTTACACACCCAGCCACTTGTTTCTTTTTTTTTTTTTGACAGATATTTGTGCTCTGCTCCTTAACACATTCACCTCTACAGTCCTTCCTTTTACCATTCCCCTGCTGTCACCAGCCATTTTATCCTCATCTCCACTTCTTCCCCCAGTTACTGTATTGCCCAACCACATCTCCCTCTTTCTCAAAGCTGTCAAAGTTTGACCACTTCGTCACTTTGATTACAATGTTTCCCACACCATAAACATGCTCATTCCCTGTCCCTCCTCAGACCTTGATCATCCCTTAGTACTTCTTCCCTGAGTAAGGGATTTACAGACAAGTAGTTGCGGTTCAGGGATGTAGACTATGTCCACTGTGGAGCACTGATGCATTTTGCACTTGGATGAGTTTTCCTGGAACAACCATATGGCACTGGAAGACTTGTTAGCCCAATAATGTGCTCATAATATCATGGAGGAAAGTGGCAATAGGTCTCAATCTCTACCTTCCCCAGCTCTTGGAAAAGCTCTCTTCCCTCAGGCAACCCTGCAGTCTCATTGAGGCAACCCCTCTCCCTCACCTCTTCCTCTCCAGTAAAGCCAAAATATCTGAAAAGGGGATTATGTAGTCATTTGGCAGGCCTGCTTATGTACATGGGATAAGCAACACCATTTCAGTTGACTGAAACTTCTAACCTGATGAATTTAAGCACGTGTGTAATTTTCCAAGAGTGGAGGCCAGTGATTGCTGCCTCTTTGGAAAATGGTGGCACTGCCCTGGATTTCCCCATCAAGACTGCTGTGGGAGTCTCCGAGGCAAACATGGGCTTTGCAGTTGAAGACAAAAACACAGCCCACCCTCTATTATACTAGACATCCTCTGCTATAAGAAAACATAATTAGTAAATCAAAAACCTCAAGCTCATTTACTTAATAACAAGGAAACCATAATTGAAATGAATTTAACTCCGAGGAAACCTTAAGGAGGAATCTGAAGCGTAATTTTTTGAGACTAACTCAATGTAAACCTTCAAGAACGCTTTCCATAGACCTGTACTTTTAAAAAATCCCTCAATATAAATCACATACCTTTGGGTGGCCAGGAAATCTGTGCTGCTTGGGATGGAGCCTCCCGTCGTCTGTGTTCCAGTGCCACCGCAGCTCAGCACAGGCTGGCCAGGGCTCACCTGCTGCCCCACAGGGCCCAATAGCAGCTGTGCCCAGCAGAGTTGGGCACAAGCCCTGCTGGGGCTGCCTGGATGCCCCCAAAAGAGCCCTGGCCTCCAGATGAGGCTGCTCAGACCCACTGAGACCTATTAGCGCTCTGACATAATTTTACAGGCTCTCCCTGAGGGGTGAATGGATATCAGCACAGGTTTTATAACTGCTGCAAAATGGCTGTTCTCGCTCCCCACCGCAGCAGGAGAGCCCAGGCAGGCTCACAGTGCCTCAGTTGGGTTAGTGTCGGGTGAAGGGTCACTGTCATGGCTGTGTGCTTGTGCCAACACCTCCTCTGGAGCCACAGCCCTGCGAGGTAAGATGTAGGGCTGTGACACACACACAGAATCACACACAGAACATTATGAGTTGGAAGGGACCCACAAGGATCATCTAGTCCAACTCACCANGGGCACAAGCCCTGCTGGGGCTGCCTGGATGCCCCCAAAAGAGCCCTGGCCTCCAGATGAGGCTGCTCAGACCCACTGAGACCTATTAGCGCTCTGACATAATTTTACAGGCTCTCCCTGAGGGGTGAATGGATATCAGCACAGGTTTTATAACTGCTGCAAAATGGCTGTTCTCGCTCCCCACCGCAGCAGGAGAGCCCAGGCAGGCTCACAGTGCCTCAGTTGGGTTAGTGTCGGGTGAAGGGTCACTGTCATGGCTGTGTGCTTGTGCCAACACCTCCCCTGGAGCCACAGCCCTGCAAGGTAAGATGTAGGGCTGTGGCACAGCAGGCAATCAGGAGGCAGGCCTGCCATTTCCAGGAGCTTATCCTAAATCTAGCATATTGGCTGTCTCCTTATAAAGATGCAAGATGAGAAGCTGTCTGCCCTTCTCCCTGAATGAGAAGCAACTATCTTTCTTGTAATTCACAGATCTGCCTTTCAAATCCATTTTCCACTCAAAAAAATGCTTCCTTTGGATATGTCCATGCCTGCCCGCAGTTTGCAGTGACAACCTCTGCCACATGCAGCTCTAGTCAGAAAGTATCCTGGACCACATGTTTGTACTTTGTGGGGTTGTTTTGTGAATTATATCCTCATATCTTGTGAAGACCAGGAGTACAAAGACCTCAGGCAGAGAAGTGAGCCTCAGGTCTCTCAAAGAAACCCCTAGTAGTTTGGTCCCAACTGTGTGCAGATGTAGGGAATGTAATCTCTCCTTCTCTGACTAAAAACAGTGATCACAAACTGTCTGCTCTTTCAGAGAAACACAGACCCTCCACCAGAAACAAAATTTAAAAGAAGAAAAAAGGAAAAAGGAAGAAAGAAGACAAGACCTCCTACCAGTTTAAAAATTGATCACTGATTATCTTTCAGGGGAAATCAGGGCGTTTGTTAGATACGAAAAGGATACAGCATATCCTGTTACATATTCTCATTAATAAACTAGTCTATTACAGGAGTGGTATCTCCCTACGTGTCTCTGTTAATGTTGCACAATAATTTCCATTGTAACCACTCTTCTCAGTCACCCACCTATACTGCTCACTTAAACTTTCATCTTTCAGGTTAAAAATTTCCATGCATTGCATGTGTGTAAAGATACAATTTTTTGGAATTATGAGATAAAACTCATTTCTGGGAATAAGAGGAAAGGAAAACACTTCTCTGTGTCAAAAAAAAAACCCACCCCAAAAGAGAATAAAACATTTTCAATGTTTTTTCACAGCTCTGGGGATGGTGTAAGATGAAAAAAAAAAAGACATTATGAAAAGAGTCTCCTAAACGAGTAGAATATTGCCTAGGCTCAAAGTCCTCTGGGTTGGATTTGGCAGCAACATGTGTCTGCATGCTTCAGTAAACAGCTGAAATGCGTGTTTATATACTTCTATATAGAGACAGAATCACAGAATCACGGAATATTCTGAGTTGGAAGGGACCCACAAGGATCATCGAGTCCAACTCTTAACACTGTCTCCCTGGCGGGAATTGAACCCGGGTCTCCCACACAGTATAAAGTACATAAATTAGGCACTATGTATGTTTTTATATATATGTTTATACATATATATGGTATAAATGTGGATAACTTTGTATAAGTGTGCAGTGTTCTTCATACAAATACGGTATATGTAAGTTTGTAAGGCGCCTATTGAGAATCAAGTATTTGAGAGCAGGTGATGCAGTGCCTGGCTAAATATCTGTCACATACTAGCTGGGCTCCTGTCTAGACATTCTAAGGCAGACAATGATTCAGAAAGTGCAATCAGGGACACTGACTGAGGGCCCACTGAATTTCATAGTTTTTCCTAATTATTTTGAAGGTTTTGAGAGTTTTATTAAAGACTGCAAGCAATTATGAGAGGGAGGCCTTGTGTTTGCACAGATCCTAAATGGACCTCCCCCAGCTACTCATCTCCTCAGATTCTAAGGACCCCCACCTTCCTTAATCAGAGACAAGCAAAGCTCAGGACAATATCTACCAGGCAAGATCTCTTCTCAGAGCAAGAGATTTTTTTGCAAGCTCGTGGACTTTTGGCATGCTTCAGAAAGCGAAATGATTCCTTTTAAACTACTGTTCTTCTGTTTAAATTTCCTAAGAAATTCTGCAGAAGAATTTTACTAGCAGAATCTGGATTGTTCTAAAAACTGGGGAGAAAATATTTTCCATGGTAAGTGGATATATGTACTCACTTGGAAGAGAAATTACTCAAGAGACAATCTCAACATGCTGTGTTTGCCATTGCCCCTGATGTTCTCTCTTGCTTCCTCCACACCTGTTAGCTGTCGCCCTGAGGTAAACAGTGACCTGGGAGAGACGCTGACTCCAAACGTGTAGTCCCTTCAGGTTGTGTAAGAGGACATCGTCATATCCTCTGTGCTTCCGCTGCTATCGACTTTTTCTGCATTTTTCTGCTTTTTCTGCATTTTGGGGCTTTCTTACAAGTGCAGTTTTTAAAAAACCCAACTAATTTGAAGTGAACGTTGATGTCATTGCTGACATTATGCTCTTTCCATTTTACGTTGTGTATCTATGGCATCTATGGCTGTAGCTAAAAATGGCACAGCTTTACATTTTTACTTCAGAAATAATACTGAGTCACATAATTCCCTCCTCCTGTTTACAGTTTCTTAGCTTCTCTTCTGCAAATCTGAAAAGCATGCCTTTCACAAAGCTGTTTCAAGAAATGACAGAATCTGTTTTTAAGTAGATTATTTGAGGCACCAAGGGTTGGTCTTATTTTATTCATAATAAGGTAATAGTTAATTTGTTTTTAATGTCTTTTATTTATAAAAGGAAGTACTGTCTGATCAGAAGTCCTCTGAACCATATAGATATGCTCATCAGACCATGGGTGGTCAGGAGCTTTCTCCTGTTCCGGCCTAGCAAAAATCCCCTGTCCTGACTGTGCCTCTAATGGGGTGTCACTCAAGGTTTTGACCAGCACGATTTCTGGAGTGTCATGAGATAGAGGCTTCCTATCTTTGAAGGGGGCACTTCAATCCAGAATGAAAACTCTGGTCTCAGAGAACATTTTAAATCAGCATTAGCTCTGTTTGTACAACAGTTGTGCAGATGCTACTCAAATTCTATTGATGGATCCTGCATCTTGCAAATACTTGTCACACACTGTTGATAGTTTTGTATTTTTTGTTCTCTGACTGTATAACCTAATGACAAAGTGAAATATGGAAAAGTTGTTTCAAAATATTTAGCAAAACTTCAAACAAAAAAAGAAGAAAAAGAGGAGGCCTATAAAATTCAGTTGCTCTAATTCTCTGATTGAAATTTTATTAATAAGGAAGTTCAGTGATCAAAACAAAGCTTTGGGACTTCATGCAGGAAGGCTTTTCAGGATTAAACCCCCCCCAATTTTTCGAAAGACCTAACCTTTTGGAAAGACCTAACCTTTTGCGCCATCCTGTTTGTGCTTTGTGTGTTCTGCTTGCAAAGTACATATATTTTATGCTAGAAAGAATGCTTTCTCATGAAGAATAAACAGTTTTACAGAGATTAATTAAACCAATCTAATTGTAAATCACATGGATTTCTATTAATCAAAACCCCCAAATTAAACATAAATTAATCACCTTGTTTAATTGGGATCTCAACAAGTCTTTCATGGTTCTATCATTTTTGAAACATTATAATCAATTTGTATTTTGAATAGGACTAAAGAGACTTTCCTGACTGATGGAGTTGAGGCGGAATGGTCTGATAACAAAGGATCTATTAAAACATCATTGGAAAAAGCTCTATAGCTCATGCATTGGCTTAGTTAATCACTATAGATTTTTTTAATACTGTTGCTGGAAGGCTGGTGTTGGAGAGAGAAAGAGAAAGAATGCAACCCTCTTTTCTGTACTTCATGGATCCTTAACCCTTATTTAAAGACGACTTTGGATTTTAGACTAAATAACTGTTCTTGTAATTATATCAAACAGTTAAAAAAAAAGCTAGTTAATGATGTTCAACATAAGTAATCATGTTAAATAGTGAAATTTAATTTCTTAAAAACTTAAATCCTCATATCTTTTGGAATGCATTGTACTGTAGGATGTCTGAGTAAATTAAATTCTCTCCTGCACACTAAAACATCAATTTCCTTATGGTAATTATCTGCTAGATTGGATCTGTCAGTAGCAGGGAAGCATGCCTGACATTATACCCTTTTTACAAAAAATGATTACAAAAAATTAAGACGAATGAGTAAAATTAAGGCTGAGGCTGGTAAGCCTATATAAAGCTCTCATAGATCACTTTACATAAGCTACCATTGTACTGGATACTAAGCTTTTAATGACTAGTTGCATAATGAGGTGAAGGCCATTAAAGAACAGCAGGGGTAACTGATCACAGAGATAAGAGTTAAAAAATAATTTTCAGCCAACTAGAAGCAATTTATTATATACAAAAACACAGGTCAAAGTGAAATGTCTGGATAGATGAGGAACTTTGGAAAATTGACAGGATTTTCTTCCTAGTAAGGTTTTACAAACATGGTGGGAGCCTGTCTCTATCATATTAGATTCCTTTTCTCTGCTATTCAGTACTCCAGAATTGGGGTAGTGGGTTGGGGTTTTTTATTTTTAAAGATGGCTGGACTGTAGCAATGCATTTCATCAATGCACCTGAAAGGTAAGGTAAATTAGAGTGAGGAGTAGCTGATATAAAGGAAGTTCATAGAACACTGCCAGCAAGTGGAATATGGAAGAAGGTTAGTTGTAGCAAGACAACTGACACTGTTCTGGGCTGAAAAATAACATCCAAGCTACAGAACTGCCTCTAAGGAAGCACATTTAGGATTGCAACGTATCACACAGAATCACAGAATCACACAGAAAATTATGAGTTGGAAGGGACCCACAAGGATCATCTAGTCCAACTCACCATCTAATACCCGTACAGCGACCAAGAGCACATCCCAGAGTATAATAACAACCTAGATGCCTCACAGTCTAGCAGGCCACTCTGAGCCGGAGGGGGTCCAGGGTCATCCAGCCCTCACCCCCCAGCTAGACCAGCTAGACCATGTCACTAAGCTCCTCGTCCAGTCTTCTCTTAAACACTTCCAGGGATGGCGACTCCACCACCTCCCTGGGCAGCCCATTCCAATATGCAATTACTCTCTCCGTGAAAAACCGTTTCCTAACATTGAGATTAAACCTCCCCTGGCGTAGCTTGAGGCTGTGCCCTCTCGTTCTGGTGTCGTCAGCCTGGAAGAAGAGGTCTACACCCATCTGGCTGCAACCTCCCCGCAGGTAGTTGTAAACAGCAATGAGGTCCCCTCGGAGCCTCCTCTTCTCCAGACTGAACAGTATCATATTGCTCTCGGGGCAGTGCAAAAATGCGTATGTAAGTAAAGTTTCTTATAACGAGCAGTCACTTGGGGTCAAGCCAGAAAAAGAGCCTAAGTGTGTTGAAGGTAATGCCAGGTTAAATTTTGCTGTAACCTCATCTCATAGTAGAAGCCACATCCCTAACTTAGACAAATGGAATGTTGGGAAGAGTGCCTAAAGAGGATTGGCAAACACCTGTGAAAACCTGAAGCTGGGCTCTCTGAAACACTTGGTGTGTAGCTACTTTAACCCAGACAGTGGGAGACAGATACATACATGTGTATCAACCTATTTATTTATGTACACACACACATATATGTGCACACACATGCACACGCACACTAGCAGATTTACTGTGTCTGTATAAACCCCTATTGTTTACTAGGAGGATAGCCTTTACAACAACAACAAAGTCTGCAAGATTCTTCCTAATAAAAAAGAACTTGGGGAACTAGTTTCCCTTCTTTCCTCCCTCCTTCCTACATCTTCTTTACATGGTATGGAAGTTCATTAGTCTCCTGACCTAAAGGATGCAACAAGTCTGGATAAACCATAAGCTGCCTGGAGACAGGGGAGGTTACTGCTGACAATCAGGAGTGCCCAGAGGAGGGTCACAGAGATGGTTGTGGAGCTGGAGCACATCATCTAAGGACTTGAGAAGTAAGTTGCTTTAGCTTGAAGGAAAGAAGTCAGATGGCAGGGTTGAATAGACAGGAATAGACAGAGCCAGATGTTTCTGTGAGGTGCAATGCCAAGTAATGTGAAGCAAGAGTTGCAAACTGTAACAAAAGCACAAGAAAAATAAGCTCACAAGGAGAGCTGGGAATCACTGGAACATGTTGGCCAGAGAGCTTGTGGAGTCTCCATTCTTCGAGAATTTTCATAAACCCTGACCAACATGTTTTGCCTTCATCATTGACTTCCTTTTGGAGTTTATGCAGAAGACCTCCAAAGTGCCACTACAAACTTCATTTTTCTATGACTCTATGATTCTTCTCTGAGGCTTATGGCTATCTTACTCCCATTACAGCTGTGAGTCCTATCCATATCTTCTTCGCAGGAGCGTACCCTAATTCTCAGGGGACGGGGATCTGGCTTATGTATGTACTCTATCAGGTAATTCTTTGTGAGCTTTGAAACGAATTTCTGCAGTTGTGCCTATATGAACTAATTAGATACCACTGGAGACTGTATCTGGGCATACAATTAGACCAGCTATACTACTAGATTTTTAGAATGGTGTTTGGCATATTTTTGGTTCATGCTGAACAGCATTTTTCTTCACACCCCCCAAAATATCTCAGACATAAATCTCAAAATAGGCAGGAATTGCCAATTTTTCTTATCAGTGGCACTCTTGTTTTGGAGTCTTGATGAATAAACAGTATGGATACTGGCTATTCTTTGACCCAAGTGTCATCAAGTGGCCTTTGATGTGTTTTATTTCACTAGTGTGGTCACAGGCTCAGTGTCTAGGCAACTTTCAGGCCAAAAGGTCAACAGCAGGGTATGCTGGCAGTTGTGCCGTATGATGTATATTGTGGGGAAGCGAATTAACCTTAGCTTTTGATTTGAATAGTTAAATCCTATCTGACTTCTGGTTTAGCCACATATTGGCCTCCATATACCTAGTCTTTATTCGTTAGAAAGTTGCATCCTGATTTACACAGCACTGAAGTCAGTGGATGCTGTCATTAAAGCTTTTCTTTCTAATCGCTTACATTTCTGGCTTTCCTTCAGTCATTTCAGTAATTTCTCCTTTATTCTCTAATTACTTCAAGTGTAAATTAGTTTGATCTACAGCCTGCCGGCTGTGTCATTATTTGAGACATGTACATACTAGCATATTTACTGTATCAAACTGATAGTGGCTAATACAATTATATGCCTTTTTCCACTGATATCTGATCTGTTAATTAACTGGAAAATATTTTGATTGGGGTGACTGCTGACCCAAATTATTTAATTGTTCCATGCAATTATTTAATTGTTCCATGTGAGCTGTCAGAAAAAAAAATGGAAATGAGCTTGGGAAGTTCTGTGAGATGTCACAGTAATGGCTCTCAAGTTAGGGCTTGAATTAGACAGAGAAACAGCAAGAGCAACTTTGAGCCTGCAGTAACTAAAATAAGCTCACATTTTAATTTCAATACAGAATAATAGTAAGGGCACTTGCGTTTTTTCTATCCCAGTTACTGTTTGATTTTTTTACTTCTTTACACACTAAGGCTCTCTTACCCCTGTACTAAAGGAGCATGTGTGTATGACATGAAGGTTAAGAAAACTGAGAGTGGGATGAAGGTAAATCGGAAAGCTCTCTCAGGTCTGTGCCTGGTTCACAGGTTCACAGGTTATTCTGAGTTGGAAGGGACCCACAGGATCATCTAGTCCAACTGCCAAGCAAACGCCCACCCAGGGATCAGGCCCACAAGCATGGAAACACGGGCACCATGCTCCATCCATCCAAGCCACCCACCATCTAGACACTGAGCTCCTCATCGAGTCTTCTCTTAAACACCTCCAGGGATGGAGACTCCACCACCTCCCTGGGCAGACCATTCCAATGAGAGATCACTCTCTTTGGGAAAAACCTCTTCCTAACATCCAGTCTAAACCTCCCTGGGCGTAGCTTAAGGCCATGTCCTCTTGTTCTGGTGTTGTCAGCCTGAGAGAAGAGATTCACATCCACCTGGCTGCAAACTCCCCTCAGGTAGTTGTAAACAGCAATCAGGTCACCTCTGAGCCTTCTCTTCTCTCGGCTGAACAACCCCAGTTCCTGTAGCCACTCCCTATAGGGCTTGTCCTCCAGTCCTTTCACCATCCTTGTCACCCTTCTTTGGACCCTCTCAAGCAGCTCAACATCCTTCTTAACTGGGTATGTCTTCTTTCTGATCTTGGTTAGGCTTTTTATCCTGAATTGTCTGACCATCACTGGGGAACCGAACATGACAGAAAGCTGCAAGTAGTTTTGTTAGCTGAGAGTTTGACTTTTACCCCATGCAGAATATATTGGGCATTCTCTCTTCAAAAAGTATAGAGGTCCTGTAAGAAACTTGGTTCAGTTTTAAGGAGAAAGTTTAAGATTTTTTTTTAACCCAAAAGCAGTGGAGTAACTGAATACTCAAAGGTTCTTGAAGGAAAATAATGGATTTAATAAATATGTCCTTGTTTTATTGAACAACTTTAATATTTGCGTATTATTTGCAAATATTTGCAATGAAACAGTAACTACTTTAAGTAGCATTAAGAGAGTGATCTATGGGATTTTTATAGGTCATCAATATAAATGAGAAGGTTTACACTACAGGATTCAGAAAAGTGTATGCCATGCTAAAATTGAAAGTCAGCAATGAACGTGTGCTCAGCACTGCCCAAAAGTACTTTGTTATATAGGAATGATTTCCTGAATCAAAGGGACACATCAAAGATGAAAGAAACTGCATAGATGTAATTTTATTCATGTGAATAATTCTACTGAATTCCTTCATACTGCTACTTGTGTGGTTTAGGTCTTTATTAGGAAGTCCTAGAAATTTCATTTTGTATTTCAATTATGAGAATGTTAAAGAAGTTCACATCAAAATCCTAAACTAATGAGCATACATATAATTTGCACATACAGATTAGTTTCATGTAGAATGACAACAGGGGGCCATATAATGCCTTTTATCTAAAGGTGGAACCTGATTATTATCTACATAGATATAGATACAAATAGCAATATATACTGTCAGAGGCTTGCAGTATAAGCAGAAGGAGCACTACTTATGATGCTCAAATATTACCCAGCTGCTAAATCAGTGATGCTTCAAAGTTGCCCTTGCAGGCAAATGAAATCACCAGTTAGTGGAACATGGGTGCCTAAACGCCTTTGACTTTCAGGGCCTACATGTCAATCTTACTAGAGTAAGCAATGAGCACAGAGGAGCTGCAATGGCTTTGGTCCCCTAAAAAGTATACGTAGGCTTGGTTCCTATTTCCCTGAGGTGACAATGAAAATCAAATTTTGTAAATGGGGGATGATTTAGGGACTTATTTCCCTTCTCAGCCTTAACAGACACATTTTCTAGGGCTGATCTCAGAGCTGATGTTTTTCAGAGAAGATATGAGGCACTTCTAACAGTCCTTAAATGTCACATAATGGTATTTGCAAGAGAAGGGGTGTCCTTACTTCTTATTACAAAGCCCACAGTTACATGTTCTAAGTACAAATGCACCATGGATGAGGTGATAAGCAGCTGTCCTGCCTTAGCACAAGACAAGTCAGTACTTAGGGAACAATTTCCTCTGGGGTGGTTTGATACATTCTTTGCAGGGCTGCTTTGTATTCCTGCACGCTGGGGAGAACAGAGTCCTGTTCTAAAGTGTAAGTCAAGCCTCTCAAGTCGTGCATTGCTGGGGGGACAGAAAAGACAACAAAGGCTGAGAGATGCTGAGACCTGAAACAAAGAGATTTTAGCCACTGGTGGAAGGGAACACCCCACTTAAAGTTTGTTCTCCCCTCTGCTTTGCCAGGCTTATCTTTATCTCTCAAATCTGAAAGCAACACAAATTCTCTACTTGGCCATGATGTTTTTCTGTTTTTAATTGTACTTTATCAATAAAAAATGCTGCCATCTACAGTGAAACAAAACAAAGTTTCCAGTTATTACATGCTTTTATTTTCCAACTCCTCTGTAAGTACCTATTCTCTCCAGTCACTTTCAAGATTTCAGGCTAGGATCACCACAGACTCTTATATCATATTATTTTCCTACCATGAAGTTGTTTATGTGTATTGTTTACCCAACAGACATTTCTCTTTCACTTGGTATATTCATTACTAAATAATTCTGTGAGAAGATACAGGCCACTGATTTTTTGCAATTTGCATCCCCATACTCTGAACTATGTTGAAAGCAAAGCTTTTTGGTCCTCTTGCTTTGGAAGTACATTAATATTTCTATGACCTTTACTAGATGGCAGATGAGAAGCATTAGGAATAAAATAACAAATAAACCAAAGGAAACCAATTTTTTAAAATGTGTATTTCTGAAAGGAGCAAAGGGAAAAAGAATCTAGTCTAAAAAATATGAACTTTAGCTGAAGTTATTATAATTGTTCTATTGTACCTATTTTCCCATGCCAAAATGCTTCTTTACAATCAATCCACTCAACATAATGAAAAAATGCATTTAAAGGGGTTTAGTAGCTGTGCATGCAAAAATATGCAGACATTATTGAGAGATATTTAGAAAGAAATATAATAGTTTAAGACATGATAATTTACTGTGCACATTGAAGTGATATTATTATGGTCACTATATTAACAACTACTTTAAACAAAACAACTTTAAATCATTTAACTTCCAAAGCCTGCTGGTTATAAAGAGAAATTCTGCAAAATAAGCTGTAAACGTAGTGACTTTGTGTGTGGTGTAAATATTATGCTTTAGAAGACTATAATTTCAGAAGGCTTTAGAAGACTCTAGGAGAAAAACCAACCAAATTCTAACCAGGAAACCATTTCTCTCAGAACAGAATTGTTTTTCACAGGTTTTTACTATGCACCGGAAGCCTACTCTGTTCCTGTTCATCTAGTTGTCAGTGTCATAACTCAAGGGAACATATCCAAAAATCATTTTTAGTGACTTGAAATTTGACTTCTTTATGAACACCGTGTCTAGATTAACAACATCTATGATTCAGTGAGGTATTTAAGAGATAGAAAGCAAAAGTCCCATGAACTGAAGTATTGACATGGTCTAGTAGGTGGGGAGTTGGACTGGATGGTCCTGTGGGTAGTGCCATGGTTTAGACAATGGGTTGGTGTTGGGTTACAGGTTGGACTTGATGATCTCCAAGGTCTCTTCCAACCTTGTTAATACTGTGATACTGTGATACTGTGATTTGTTCACTGCTTTCCAGTTGGAGGCAAAGCTGAGATTATTTAATAAAAACTCTCATTCATAAACTTTCTAACATATACTTGATATCATATTCACAGAATATTCTGAGTCCAACTCCTAGAGAAGTACCACTGCCTCCCTGGCGGGAATCGAACCCCTGGTCTCCCACATGGGAGATGGGGACACTCACCACTGTACTAAAGTGGCCACAGTATCAAGTGACAGGATATTCAGGGGAAATTATTTCTCTTTAGAATAGTAGGGAAGCGTCAGAACATTTTAAAATAGTAATAACCAGATCATCATACCTCCAATTGCATGAATCTAGAAAGACGTTACACTGAATGTATCATCTACTTATTTTTTAATGATTACATTTGTAAGTTCTTCTACAGGGAAATTTTACTTTTTTGAAGGTTCAAGGAATATTATCTTATCATTTTAGGTATGAAATATAGTTTTGTTATATGTAATCATAAGAATGGGAAACAAATTTTGAAAAAATGCTTATTGTTGTTTAAGTTAGATTATTTTAAGTGAAATGAAGGACTTCTGTATAGTTTGGATACAAGCACTTCCCTTCCATTTGCTCTTTAAGTCCTAGAGCTTGTTGCTCTTTGCTCAAGTTTTCAGAGAAACTGAAAGTAACTAGAAGCAGACTTTGAAAATATCTTTCCTCCCTGCTGTTTTGTTTTGGTTCTTTGTCACATTTATTTTTAAATTTTTTTTCTCCTTTTTTTTAAAAAAAAGAAATTTTCTCAGCTTGATCTATCAGTATGGATAAGTGTAAAACATCCTTCCTTCCCCCAGCCTCCCTCTAATTTTGATTTATCTAGAGGATTTCTAAGATACATCTTCCACTCATTAGATGTAGAGATTCTGGCTCATAACCAATATGTAAAGTCAGAGGAAACTATACAGAATTTTCTAGCTGCAAACTAATCCATTTTAAATATAGCTCCCATATCCTTATTGTGCTTTAATTATGCCATGTGTAAAATGTTTTTATACATAAAGCAACCAATCTGAAGTTACTTAAGCAGTGGCACCTGTCTTTGCAGTCAATGTTCTCAGTCCACTGCTGGTCTAAAATGTAATCAGTTTTCATCTGCTAGTTTGAAAGGAATTAAAATTTCTTTTTGAGATATAGCTGTAATGCTTGAGATATAGCTTGCTTTTGAGGTATAGCTTGCAATGCACAAAGAGTTCCTACAGTTGTACCCAATGCACATCACTCCCTTTGCACTGCAGAACTGGGGCTCTGAAAGATTTAATTGGAGCCCTTCTCAAGCATATAACAACATAGCTTTTGTAACCAGTTACAAATTTGAAAATATTTTTACATGGTATATAATATGTAGTTCAATAGGACTTAATAAGCCAAATTTGCAAAAGAGACTATGTTTTCATCTAGAATATTCACTGGCTTGTATACATGCACAGCCCCAAACAGACAAGCACAAAAGACAAAAGGCAGCTTGCAAGCTTCCTGTACCTGTACTATGCTTTAATTTAGCATGTGTACCCATAAGCTCTAAATCTAATTCGCACGAAGAAAATTATTAGATGACAGCATCTCTTTGAAAAAATCCAGGACTGGTCATTTGGGTGTGATGAAAATACAGAAAGCTAGAAGCGCAGAAATTTCTGTGTAAGTCAGACAGTATGCTACAGTCTTATTAGGAGAAATGGTATACCCTAGTGTCTTGCTTAGCTGTCATCTCACATTCCCTAGGGGCTTGTATATCCTCTGTGACTGAGATTTGCACAGCAATGTCAGGGATTTGGATCCTCAGTTCCCATTGTCCTCGCTGAGGACAATCCCTTTGTTAAGGAATGTTAGTTCTTTCTATGGATTTTCTGTCTTTTGGCTCTGTGGTTTATGTTCCCTACCTTTCAGTATTTCCAATGAGTCTTCAGTCTGCTCTTGAAAAGGCCTTTCACCATTGGTGCACTTTATAATCCTTCACAGAAAGCCCTTCAGTGGCTACAGGAAAGATATTTCTTATGGAGTTGTTACATACATAATGTACCTCAAAAGCCTGGAGAAGTCTACTGGAGAAAAGCAGGCAGAAGAGGTAACAGAGCAAGAATTATGGATTACTTGGATAACACGAAAGAACATGGGACAGAAACTTCTGAGGAGATGCAGAAGATGTCTGAATTAGAATAAACTACAGTTGAGTCTCCTATATCGTGCACCCGCAGTCCTAATCAGGGTCCGCGAAGTCCTACTTCCGCGTTGAATGGCAGCCACGCTGTGGCCACTGCCCGTACTGCCACTGCTGCCACCTGTGCCCCCGCCACCACCCACATCCCCTCTGCTGCTGCCTGAGACACCACAGCCACCTGTTCTGCAGCCGTGGCTGCTGCCGCGGCAGCTGCAGGTCACACATGCGCAGTTGCGAAACAGAATCACAGAATCACACAATACTATGAGTTGGAAGGGACCCACAAGGATCTTCTAGTCCAACTCACCATCTAACACCTGTACAGAGACCGAAC
>WEKX01007546.1:52377-62485 GCA_013390025.1 Pitta sordida
CTCTTAACCACCTCCAGGGACGGCGACTCCACCACCTCACTGGGCAGTCCATTCCAATGAGCGATCACTCTCTCTGTGAAAAACCTCTTCCTGACATTCAGTCTAACATTTAGCGTCTAACATTTAGCGTCTCCTTCATCGCTAAAAAATCATGCTGCTAAGATCTGAAGCTGCAATATGGGGGGCGCGAAGTACAAGAGGGCCGACTGTATTTGGACTATTTTAGCCCCTGAAGTACAGTATTTCCCTGAGCTACAAATCTAAATTTGATCTCCTCTTTCTTAGGGGTGCTCCTTCTTCATGTTGTCTACACCAAGAACAGAAATAAAACAGTGCCAAGTCAAGTTCTTAAGTACTGGCCCTCCACATTGCTTATTTAGCTATTTTCAGATTAAGTATAAAAGAATTTAACCATGAATGTAAGGCACACAATCTTAATTAGCCTCCAAACCAGGGAACATAACCTGGCTCCTTTTATTCACTACAACACACAAAACAAAGGTTAAAATCACACTCTGTGACATTTAATCATCTTTGCAAGGCACACGTAGGACAGCTGCCGAGAAGGGCTGTTGCTCTATAATGATTTCATAGTTAATAATACATTACATGTGTGTGTCCACGCATGTGTGTGTGTGTCCACAAAATGGTTAATGCAATGGATGGAACAGCTACAGCATCATTTTCAACCTGACTTAACAAGGTAATCCAGTACAGTGGACAAGATTCAAGCCTTTGATTTATGACTCTTCTTGTTTTTAATATGGTTTTAACTGTCAATGTTAGTAAGTCCTAAATATGTGAATAATGCACTAAGGACTACCACAACCACTCATTTCTGTGTTATTTTATTTGTGTTCCAGATTCAAAGTGATCATGCATCTTCACACATTTTCCTTTCTCCTCAATGTCAGATACTGATGCTCTCAGATACTCAGGTAAAAAGGACTGACATTTTCTAAATTGTAATAGTTTCATGTTCTGCCTTGTTGAAAGAATTCTAAGGACCAACTGGGGTCAACACTTGAGAAAAAAGTCCTTGGTGCTTATACTGAGACAAGATTCCATGTTTTACTATGTATCTGCAGTCACAACAAAACAGGGGAAAAAAGACTTGTAAAACATGTTCTCATATTCCTAAACATTCTCTCTTTTTCCCTCTCATTGCTTTCTTCATAAACACTTATGCCGTTTGGTTTCATTTGCAATATTCATTAGTATTAGAAACAGCCCCCTTAACCAAAATGGTGGTAGATCCTCCTAGGAGTTTTAAATCCTACTTTCTGGATATACGTAACACTCTGTAACAACAGCTGTAACAGAGTGTTTTTGCCTCTCATTTCTTTTCAGTCTTTCTTGAACATGCACACACGTAGTCACACACGGTTGTTTCACAACTAGCCTGCACAGTATCTCTGAAGGACTGACATCAGCATGCCAAATGATTTCAAGCACATAAGACCCAGTGGTGCCTTGAGATCATCACAGAATCACACAATCACAGAATATTCTGAGTTGGAAGGGACCCACAAGGATCATCAAGTCCACCTCCCAAGCGAACGCCCACACAGGGATCAAACTCACATGGTGCCATGAGCACCATGTTCCATCCATCTGAGCCAATCTCAGGGCCATGTCATTATTTTGGGTTTGTTTTAACAACCAACTCCCCATCCCATCATCCCATTATCTACACCATGTTGATGACTTCTTCATCCAGTCTTTTCTTAAACATCTCCAGGGATGGTGACCATCCTTAAGCCTGAGAGAAGAGATTTACACTCACCCAACTGCAACCTCCCTTCAGGTAGTTGTAAACAGCAATCAGGTCACCTCTGAGCCTCCTCTTCTCCAGGCTGAACAGTCCCATCTCCTGCAGTCGCTTCCCAGAGGGCTTGTTCTCCAGTCCTTTCACCATCCTTGTCGCCCTTTTCTGGACCCTCCCAAGCTGGAGATTTCACTTTCAAGCCTTATGAAAATACTTTGTTGGCACCATTACATGCCTGCTTTAGATGCCTAGCTCTTATGGTTGTCATGGAGTTTTGTGTTCATTCACTCTGCAAACAAAATTTTTTTTGACTTAAGAATAACTTTTGAAATCTTCAAAGCCACTTGCTGAAAGGGTGCAACCTTTCTCTCAAAAATCAAACTAAATCTAGCACTATCTTACATTAGCTATGGTTAAGCCAATGCTTTTCCATACAACTTGAGGTGCAATTGGATTTTTATTTTCTCTGTGGCAATGGACAGCTCTTTTAAACAGCAAACAAGACATAAAGCATTCCTTCCTTTGCAAAATCTAAACAAATCTGCCAGAATTTAATTGCACAAAAGTACTTTGAAACCTAATTTTCTGACTACACCTTGAGATTACCTGGAAATAAAAATACAGTAAAAATACATCAATAACGCTTGCCACATTAAAATGCTATTCACTTTGAAAGATGAAGAAATCACATTTCTGCTGTTTCATATCCTACACAGAGCTGATGACTTCAGAACACTAAATACTTGTACACAGGATTTTGCCCCACATAATGTGGGAACGTCATGCAAAAGAAATACAGCGCAGAAGTGGTTACAGGCTGCCTTGTCTATCTGGCATTGCTGATACTTTTGACAGGAACTTTTATTAGATCATGTCAGGAGTAGGCAAGAGATTCCCTCTGATACCCATAATTGTCTTCAGAAAACTGACTGTACGTTGTAGACATGCCAAGTAAAGCAGCTATAAAATATCCACCACATGCAATCACTTGCTACTTTCTGAGAAATTACTACAATCATGGCTTGAAGATGATCAAAGAGAAAAAAAAATCAGTCACCATTTTACAAACAGTTAAAATGAGATCATGTCCTACGTGAAAAGCACATGGAAGTGAATTGGAGTAGTCTGACTCCAAATTCCAGGAATAATCTTCCCTCTCTTCACCCCCTACTACAGTCTAGCTTGCCCTGTGATTCCTGAAATCAGAAGGATTTTTTACAGTTTATTTTACAAAGGGAAAGAATCAAATATAAAGCATCTCTTTCATGGGCATCACTAACTAATATTGAAGGGAGATTCTCAGCATCCCTCATACATAACAGTTTCACAGAGGACTGGAACCTTACAATGAACACTAATTTACTCCACAAGAAGAACCAGAGAAAGTACAATAGAACTGTTACAATTTTGCAACCAGGAATACTACCTACTCAGGGGAATGCAGCACACAGCTCCGTGTGGTAAAACCTGCCCTACAGTCTCTGGATATGATTACAATTGCTAGCTGTTTCCTACACAACCTTCTTCAAAAAAGTCAGGGGATTCCGCTCTGCTTCTGAAAACTATGTATTAGCATCGAATGAGAACCCGGTTCTTCATATCCACTAAAAATGAAGAAAATTCACCCACTGTGAACTACACCCACAGTAACATCTGTGCAAAGTAAAAGGAAGCAAGCAACTGATATATTTTCCTTAGATCACAGTGGTGCCTGTCTTTTTGCTTTTGAAATCTGCTACCTGTCTGAAGTCTGTCAACGACCTTTGTTAACATGCCTTTACCTTTTTATTTGTCTGTGACATTTACGAGCAAATTAGTGTTGCATCAGGCTGTTAGGAGTTCAGCTTTATTATCCTACAGAGACTCGGGACTTTGTTGCATCTTTTCATTCTCTGTCAACAGCAACATGTGACTACAGGTGAATGCCTGTTTTCCAAGTATAACCACAAGAGAAAAAGAGCAGAGGTGACATGGATGGAGCGCAGCAGAAACATTAATAAGTGCATTTACACCATCATGAAATACTTGACAAGGTGAATTCTTTAAAAGCCGTGAAGCTCCTCGAGACTTTTCTGGATACTTTTCACTGGCAGTGCTGAAAAAGAGTGCTATATGTTGTGAACAGAATCTTAAAACCAATGAAACAGTTTAATTAGAAAATATATTCCTCAGGAAGACATGGAAACTTGGGATAGTGCCACCATATCCTATATCCTTACAGATAACAAGAAAACACAATCTCAAGCACAAAATCATAAAGGAGAGAGGAGAAACAAAGAGTAATTACTAAGCTGTTCTGAAGCTAGGTTGATCCTCTGCCAATATTAGAAGCTCTTGGAAATAACAATATGAAAAAGGGTTTTTAGCTGTCTTGATGTGTGTCAGCTACTTTGAAACCAACAAATTAGACATCTAAGTATTTATACTAGCCCACAGTTTTAAAAAATCACATATGGAAGAGCAGGAGAGAATGAAGGTTACTAATTCACTTCACGAGGCAACCACAATAATACCAGAGAGCTATGATGATTTCATAGTCACAGGGTCCTGGGCTGCATCAGCATGCTGGCATGGCATGATTTTTCCTCTCACTGCCTTTTAAGTAAACTCACTGCTTTTTAACAACTGTTTTTGTATAGAAAATACACATTTCATACATCAGCCAGCACCAATTTAGACACTCCAAACAGTTTGCTTTTAGGAATTTTGTAACTTTCATGGACCTCATTGAAAACATAGAGATTAGTTATATATAAAACATCATCTTCCTAACACATTCCTGATGATATTCCAGAAAAGTTCTAAAACCTTGAATGGAATTTGGATCAGCATCACAATAACATGGGGGGATCAAACCCCAACTGTTTTGTATTTTTTAAACCAATAGAAGGTCATGCTTAACATTTAATTGTTCTTTAACTAAATAAATACAATTATGATTTTCCCTATAATGTTCTTGAACAAGCTGAGAAATATACCTCATACTTACCCATGCATTTGTGAAATTACTGATGGGGTTGTTGATGGAAGATTAGAATTTGCTGGGTGAGTTGCTGACCAATGAACCTTGCCAGTATATCCAGGGATATTTGGAGTGCTAAAGGAAACAGTTAAAGGGGAGTGGGGGTGGAGAAAGGGTAAATTAAATGACTATAGGATTGAAATATAACTTATATGTCAGTTCTAAAAAGGCTAGTGTTTATCAAAGATGGATGGGGTAAAATCTCTTCAGAATACAATGAGTAGTCCTTAGAATGTATCAACTGGCATAACTTCTTTGAGTAGAGAAACAATTTTGTGACGACCTAGCTGATGATCTGGGCCAAAATCTCTGGTTAGACATGGTAAAAGTTATTTCTTTAGAGACTTCATGTTTTTCCCCAATTTGTTCATGTTTAATATCTGTATGATATTCATAATTACAAGCAATAAATGGAGTCACACAACTTGCATAGAGCACAAAAAGCAAGAAAATATTCTTTTGAAATGTGATACAAATATAGTTCATATTTAGCTTTCAGCTTCAAATATAAAATTTAGATAGCGGGTTTTATGGCAACAGGTGTGATTTGTAATGGGCTGAAACACAAATGGTTTCCCAAATTATTCTAAAGTGCTCTAAATTTCCCCTAGAATTTACTAAGATGCAATATTAGCAATACTGCTTAGACACATCAACATAAATTCTAGTTCGTGTACCAGTGGACTGAGACAGTATCACAGAATCACAGAATCACAGAATATTATGAGCTGGAAGGGACCCACAAGGATCATCTAGTCCAACTCACCATCTAATACCCGTAGGGAGACCGAGAGCACATCGCAGGGCATAACACCAGCCTAGATCCCTCACAGTCTAGCAGGCCACTCCGAGCCGGAAGGGGCCCAACGTCATCCAGCCCTACACCTCCCTGCTAGACCATGTCACTAAGCTCCTCGTCCAGTCTTCTCTTAAACACCTCCAGGGACGGTGACTCCACCACCTCCCCGGGCAGCCCATTCCAGTATGCGATTACTCTCTCTGTGAAGAACCGCTTCCTAATGTTAAGATTGAACCTCCCCTGGCGTAGCTTGAGGCCGTGCCCTCTCGTTCTGGTGTCGTCAGCCTGGAAGAAGAGGTCCACACCCATCTGGCTGCAACCTCCCCGCAGGTAGTTGTAAACAGCAATGAGGTCCCCTCTGAGCCTCCTCTTTTCCAGACTGAACAGTCCCAGNATTTCCAGTCTTGTGGCACAACACCAGTAAGCCAGGACTGTTGGTAAATTATGGAAAGTGGCTTGGCGAGTTCATCTGCTAGTTCTTTCATGACCCTCGGGTGGTATGTGCCACATTTTGGAAAACTAAAGCCTTTTGTTAATTCTGATACTTATTTTTAATGTTTAAATGAAAAGCAGAGTTCCTTAAAGAGATAAAGTGAAAAAATTATACTTATATGGGTTAGCACAACAGAAAATTTTGGTAACCACCACTCCAAGATGAAGCAGAGATGGTCAAAATCAAACTAAAAAAATAGAACAACAGAATTACAGAATATTCTGAGTTGGAAGGGACCCACAAGGATCATTGAGTCCAACTCTTAAATGGCACCACTGCCTCCCTGGTGAGAATTGAATCCCAATCTCCCTCGTGCCAGGCAGGGACACTCACCACTGTGCTAAAGTGGATTTTAAATTTTTTTTTTGGGGGGTACAACTATGAATACAGATAAATAATCCATAAATATTAGAAATAAAAGTATATAACCCTCAATATGGTACTTTTTTTGCAGCTTAAAATTATTCAGAGGCTATCATCAATAGTGTTCTATATTAGCATCTCGAAATAGGACACTGTTGAATTATACATACATCTAGACTGCACATAGACATGGAGGAGAAGGCTCACAACAAGCTGTTTCATCCACTGAATACAGTAAGTGTTTGGGATTATACACTTTGTCTGCATTAGCCCCTTGTTGGTTTTCATACCATATAAATTATAATAATGCCTCCTTTAAATTAATTTCCGAGGTATTTTTTGGTTCCTCGTACTCTGGCTAGAACTAAACAGTTCCTTTAATTACAAAGTGCATAGAGCTATTAGTTTCATACAGCTGATCTGCTACTTCTCTGCAACTAAGTTTAGCACAGGATGCCAAAACGAACAGATATATGTGAGACGTAGTTTATCAGACTTTACATATCTTTGACTTGTGCACTAGGAAATTTGGACCTGAAATTCCTCACTGCAATTGCAGAGGTAATGAGAAAATGCTGCATCTACCTATCAGAGTAGGACTATGAATAAACTATATTTGCCATGGGAGCATTGGAAGTATACATAGTAGTCTTTGTACCCATGGCTAGCTACAGCTCCATCTAGATCTTTGTTTTATTTTGGAGTAGCCTTGCACATTCATACATTGCTAAACTCCTTGGGCCACACTCCAGTATATGAGTCTCCAGAGAAGATGTCTTTGTAGAATCTGTACAGACGATTTGTAACATTTAGGAAGCTGCTGTTTGTAGGGAAACACCAAGTAGTTGCCTGAGCAAGTAACAAATCTGTCTATCTTGACACGACAGGAGCAACATAGGCTTGAAAATCTATTACAGTAGTAGAACATATTTTAAGGATCCACCAAAATTATTTGCTTACAAATTTGCTTTTTCATGTCAAAGCAGACAATTGTTAGGTTATATGCAGATTAGGTGACTCAAGGAAATTTCTTCTGCATATCAGGATCCCACCCAGGGACAGGATGGATATTGAGTGGCTGTGAGTATAAAATGCAAACCTGAAAATATACCTGATATCACTTTGAAGGAATCAGTCAGACTATGAACACAGTTTTACTACCCCATATAAACTTGCAGTATTTTATAAGCCTAGTTGAAGTTAACTCTCATAATAACTATACAACTGTGGAGATATTAGAATACACTGCGAGATGTCTGATTGATAAAATCTCCTCATCTTTAAAACCTGTGAAAAGTAGATGAAAAGACAAAAGCACCATAAATGGTACCAAACATAACCCAGAAGAGATGACAAAAGCTGAAGACTTATTGTAGATTGTCTGTTAGAAACAACTGACAGAAGTTGGTACATTACTAACACATGGGATGGGTGTAGATCTGAAAGAGAAGAAAGGTGGTCAGAGAGAAGCTAAAAGTACCAGGAAAGTAAGTAAGCTTACGCTACAGTAAAGCAGCTGCTCTCCTGGTAACCTGCAAAGAAGATGCAAAAATGTGCTGCGGTTAAGTAGGTGACAAAGCAAAAGAAACTGAGGTTAAAAAAATACTCCCTTGGGTTTTTGTGTTTTGGATCATGCTGTCGAGCTCTTGTGTGCTTTCTCTGATGAGCTGCTAAACCATATTGTTGCTGCTAGAGAAAACAACTAAGTTCCAGGTTACCACTAGGCACCACACAAAACTGCTCTGTGGTTATGCTGTCGTCATCAAGCTTTCTTTTTGTAACCATGACATCTCTCTTGTTCATACACTTCCCTGTTATTGTCCTAGCAGCTCCTAGTCCTGACAATGAGAAACGTATAATGTTGACTGTTGAATCTGTTTAAGCACTAAGATTCTTCAAGTGGATTGTACTGATTCTGAGTGCCTCTGCTTTGGTGTGCCTGTTTTGTATGTCCATAGAATCATTAAGCTTGGAAAAGACCTCTAAGGTCATAGAGTCCAGTTGTTAACCCAGAACAGCTAAGTCCAAGACTAAGCCACATCATCAGTGCCACATATACATGTCTTTCATGGTGATTCAGGAGGCCTGTTCTAGTGCTTGACAACCTACTTCCATGCAGAAATATTTCCTAATATCCAACCCAAACCTCCCCTAATGCCACTTGAGACCATTTTCTCTTGTCCTGTTGCTTATTACCTGGGAGAAGAGGCTGACTCCCATCTGTCTCTTGGGAAGCTGAAGAGAGCTGCAAGATCTCTTCAGCTCATGAACCTCATTTTCTGTGGGCTTAACAATCCCAGCCCAGCTCCCTCACCTGCTCCTCATAAGATTTGTGCTCCATAAGATTTGTCACCAACTCCATTTCCTTTCTCTGGGCACTCTCCAACACCTCGATGTCCTTCTTGTAGTGAGGGTCTCAAAAGTGAACAGAGGATTTGAGGTGCAGCCTTACCATCTCAAGATGTCTTTGAAGACTGTTTTTTTCCTGGTGATGTTAGGGAAAAGCAGTGTGGACTTAGTTTATTTAGCCCTCTGTACTAAAATTTACAGCTATTTGAGATGATTTAAGGTATCTCAAATAATCTCTTATAGCACAGGAGTCACAGGACATATATATTGTTCTGGAGAAGCAGCTGGAACTAATGAACTAGGGTGCCTTCAAGGTATTGGATGCCTAACGTTTACATGTAAAATCCATGTCAGTTGTGTTCATGGGAGCAAAGTCAAGATTTCCCCAAATAATTTGTAATTCTTGAAAACCTTGGATCTAGCACTTCAGCCTGAGCAACGGAGGTATCTAAGTTCTTGGTGCAAAACTTCTACCTAGTGAAAGCAATCCGTTATATGCTTACTTTACACTTTACAAGCAAAGAGTTCTTAATATTGTACTCTTTCTTAGAATGACATCTGTATAAATGTCATAGAAGTAAATCACCATGTTAAGTCAAGCTAGTCAAAGAGCTCTTCTGGTTACTGTGGTTATAAAATAGGTCTCTGAGGTCTCATTCCTACTACGTAAGACTTGCAATTAGCTTCCACTTCAAATTCCCCTCCAGGAAGACTGGCATGTTACATGTTTGTGGCCTTTCTTGATCCTATTCGCCTACATGATCCTACTTGCTGTGCAGAATAACCTGTGATAAAAATGTGTCACACATGATCCAGTGTCAGGAAACTCAATGCAAACACTCTCTTGGGGAAGAATATATCTGGGAATATTTATGAAGTCAAAACAAAGTGCTTCATGCAGAGAAACATGGTGGAATGACTCACATAACTGGAGTGCGACATTGGCAGGCTACACTTTTCAGAAGAAATAGGAAAGGATGAAGAGGTGGGGGAGCAGCCCTATATATTAAAGCAACTCTTGATACCATGGAGCTTGACATTAAGGATGATCAGGTAGAGAGCCTGTGGGTTAAGGTAAGAGGGATACCCAATAAAACTGAAATTCTGCTCAGAGTATGTTATAGAATGGTTGACCAGGAGGAAGAGGCAGACCTATTGCTCTTTAAGCAACTAGAGACAGACTCAAGATCAGCTGCCCTAGTTCTTATAGGAGACTTTAAT
Organism: Pitta sordida; assembly: GCA_013390025.1. Classification (NCBI taxonomy): domain Eukaryota; kingdom Metazoa; phylum Chordata; class Aves; order Passeriformes; family Pittidae; genus Pitta; species Pitta sordida. The sequence goes on from WEKX01007546.1 coordinate 62,393, forward strand.
CTGCCTGATATCTGCTGGGAACTTAACACAGCAGAGAGGAAACTGTTTCTTGATGCAGCAGGTGAGTGAGCCTACCAGGGGAGAGGCTGTGCT
>WEKX01007552.1:0-72445 GCA_013390025.1 Pitta sordida
GGGGGAGCAGGGACGGGGCTGGCTGTGGGAACGGGGAGGCGGGGGGGGCGGAGCCGACACCGCGAGCGGCAGAGCTGGGGGCTGATCAGACTGAGGTTGCGGTAGCTTCTGCGCACGCGCCGAAGTTGCACATCTTGCGGAAAAATCACCAGCAAATGCTGAAGCTCGCATATAGCGGACCGTGAACATGTGGGGGTTCACTGCAATGAACAGACCCTAAAAAACTTCACAGAATCAAGGGATCAGAGAAACAGTTACTGAGAGACCGGAAGTGGGAAGTGGGAAGACACAACTAGCTATGGACAGTAACCTCTTAACTTGGCTTTGCATAGCCAGAACAAGTTGTCCAACCTGCCCTTAAACAACTGATTCCCACTGTCTGGCCAAGATGCCAAAAAGGAAGGACATGAGTCATTTGTTTGCTTTGCACTGGTAAGATACTATCAGATGACACTACAGACTTTGATAAGCAGCAGCCTTTTCTGTCTCCTGGATAAAACCCAGCTGCTCTCACAATCATTTACAGACAACATGAATAGACTTTTTGTTTGATTCAAGATTCCATTTAATAAATAAATCAGCTATTAGATGTTCCAGTTTATATTAAGGTTTGTGTGTCTCCTGAAGTAACCCCTTGATTCAGCATGCTCACAGCCACACGAGAAGGTGGCAGTCCTGTGACTGACAGGCTGAACCACCATCTTGGTAGCTGCAACAGGAAGGCCCCAAAGTAAGTGTGGTACCTCCCAGGAAGCATGAAATGACACTCTGGAACAAATCCCTCCTTTTCTCCAGCAAAAGGGAAGTGATTGTTTCTCAGGCTCTCCCATTAGTAGCTGGGTCCAAACAGCACTGAATGAACAAATGAAACCAAACTCCATCTTATACCTGGCATCTTCTGGTGACTCTGCAACAATGTGATAAACTCTATCTTCTGTCACAATGTCCAAAGCATTCTCCTTTTCATGAATGTCCACAATCTCTCTGGAACACAAAGACGCATGAGAGCCAAAACTGAAAACCTTATACAGGTATAAATACCCTCTGGCTGATTCTTTCACTTGATACCCTTCACCATACAGCAGGGAAATCACAGGTTCAGATGGCTTCTAACACTGACAGAAACAGAAAATTCCTCCAATGCACATTAAGATGTTTGAGAAGATTTGTACAGTTAAAAAATAAAGCTTAAGGTGTTATATAGATTTCCTTCAAGACACCAGCAGACTAGATGGAAGAAGGATAACACTGAGCTTGATATAGAGGTCTGTTTACAAAGTCAGGTGTGCAACTCTTTTTGGCACTTTACAGGTCCACATAATGCTAACAGGTGACTTGTCTCCCCTTTCTTACAGCATGAGCTGAGGAATTAACTACTGCAGCAGAAAGAGCATTCAGGACTCAGGCAAAGGCACAGTACATGCTGCCAAATTCAAATCCTGCTATGAGCTTCATACTACTTCTGCAAAATGCCTGGAGAAGCCAGAAAACAGATGGGAGTCTGGGTAAGAGAGAACGCATGGGTTATGTACTTAATTAGCACCTCCTGGTCTGGGCTCCATCCATAGCATGGAAAGAGCTCCTGCTGGATTATGAAATGCAAGACTGGGAAAAGAACTATCAAGTAATTGCAGACTCCCTCCAGAGTAAAACTAGAAGCTGTAATTGTCTTTTCCTTCTTTTGTTTCTGATTCTCCTAGCCCCATGGGAGATACACAGGCTGATGAGCTGGCAGCACTGGACAATTTTGATTTAGAGAGTGAATACTACACATCAGAGATTATTTTTTCACTCACTTTGCCCTTCTGATATCAATTGTCCCCTTCAGCTTTTCCTCACTATCATTCTCAAAGTACATCAGCTTGGATTCTCGAAGCACAAACCAACGGCGTTTCCAGTTGCGACGTGAAAGTGTTGACATGCCTCCACCTTTTTTATAGAGCCAGCCTGACTTCAGTGCCTCTTGCTTGGTACGGAACCACATGAAGGCCTCGTTCTTCAGGACACACCAGCGCCGCCTCCACGGATTCATGAGACCTCCTGAAAAGTGAGGGAGAAAAATTTAATCAGACATGCAACAAGGGCCATGTTTCCATTCTGATCCTGCTTCTTGGACACAACTAGTTGCCACTTAAAATGAGTTCCTACATGAAACAAGGATGCTGAACGAGAGAAACAAGGTTATGCTTAATTTCAGATAGAGAAAAAACAGAACAAACTAATGAAACAAAAACAAAACCTAGGAATACATGCACAACTCAAGTATTTTTGTACTGTCTTCAGTTTTGTATCTCAGTATGAGTTATTTAAGCCTATATCACATGGGCACAATTAGGTTTCAGTGGCAAATATATCCCTGACACCCACCTCCTAGCTTTTTGTTTTATTTGTTGTTTTAAATAAAGGACTGTTTAAATAAAAAACTGTGAACCAAGAGCAAATAAAGATGATGTTTCTGAAGAAACAGAAGAGAAAAGCAGGTTTTCTGGATTCCATCCATCCATGTTTTTGGCAAAAGCCACTTACCCTTCATGTAGAGATAACTGTGAAAATAGGGTGGTCCTGAGCCATTGAAGATAGTGACTCGTCCATTACAAAACTCTTCATCTGTATCAATGTAAACATCCACTTCTTCTTCACTGTCCAGAAACTGAAAGAAAAAGAAGTATAGGTTCTCCTGGTCACAGGAAGACTGGAGCAAATTAACAAGGCTAGAGAAGTCACATCATCAGAAGGTCCAAAACTATACATAGTGGCTTTGCAAAACAAGCAATACGGTAAAACTAGAGACTTGACAGCTTACCCATTAATGCCTAAAGCAAGAGTGTGGAATTTTCATACCAGAAAGGAGAGCTGTGGACATGGCTAGAAAACACCAGTTACCTGCAGTAACAAAGCTTCCTGCTTGAAGGTAGAGACCAGCTTGCAAAATCTAATTTAATGGGACTAAGAGAATTTTTCATTTTGAATAAGTTTTCTGATTTTTCTTGCAGAAAGGCCACAATGCTAGAGAATATGGAACACTAATAGGCAAGTCCTATTGGAACACAATAAAGGAAGTCCTCAGCAAGGAAAGGACTTGCTTTGGGTTGATTAGGGAAAAAAGCAGACAACTGAATCCTAAAACCACAGATCTCATTACCAAAACAACAGTACTGAATTTACTAACCTCTGTTCTCCAACTACATAATGGCCTGCAGCCATAAGAAAGTACTTGACACATGAAATTCTAAATTACCCTATCATTCCCTTTACTTTAAATACAACCTCCTTTGCTTGACTTTATTAATTTAATGCTACTGAGGGCAGCTCCTTAGATCTTTTTCTTCCTCAAAAGCATATTACTTATTTTCATTTTCCCTCTGTCTTCTCCCTGTGACCCCTTTGTACTCCTCTCTTCTCTCATCCCTGATTCACGCATTCACTCAGTGTCTTGCCACTAGGTTTCAAAACTCAGGTGTTCCTGGATCAGCACTTACTGACGGGATTCTACTCAGCCGTGGTTATCTCATCCTGTGGCTCAAGCTATGACAAAGTATCATCTGGATTTTTCATGAGTCTTACTCACTGATGAGCCAAATAAACCCTTTAATTTCTATTTACATTTTAAGAAGAATGGTAGAAACTGGCCTAGGCTGTGACAGAATGATTCATGGTTTGAAGATCACCTGACATCTTTGACTACCTGCCCACAGAGAAGGTACCTTTACTCAAGTAGATCACATCATAAAAAATTCTGATGTCTGGCAGCAAACATTAGGGAAATGCAAACAGGAAAACTTTTAAGAAAGGTCATAATCTGTCATTGAAAAAGCATATCAAAGGAAATAAATTGAATTATTAAAAAAAACAAGAATCAATCATTTTGTAGTTCAAGTATCTCTTCTCAGGGACATCATTTATCAAAAGTATTTTTTGTGGCTGTCACTGGCTTCACACCTGAATTCCTCACAATCTTATGTGGTCTTATCTGACATCTTATTCTGTAAGGGGACTTACTGTTGCATTAGTAAGCAGCTAGCCCGAGGGCACTCATGAAGTCCAGAGCCAGTGTGGGATCTAAGGTGAGATGCTGCAAGTGCAAGGCTAATAGCACAGCTTTACTACCCTGTTGTTGTCCCTGCAGTAGGAATTAAAAGGTTTAATGGTCCTGGATGTGTGCACAATACCCAAAGCAAGCAGGCATACAGTAAGAAGGCAAGGATGTTGTAAATATAAACAAATTCACACTAATGTCCAGAAAGGTGAAGGGAAGGATTCTTACCGAGTCCAGGCTGCCACGATTGGAGTCCAGGCTGGTACCATGGGAGTGCCTCAGTTCCTCCTCACCATTCAGAGGCTCAGCTGAGGCATTAACTGCATCTCCATAGCCATCAAACTCCTCATGGTCATAGTCAGACTCCACATCTGGGGGAGAAGTGCAAATTGGGTCTCCCGCCTCTCCACTGTTACGCCTCTGTGTATCTGAGACAGTGCTGTAAATGCTTTCTGCTGGATCAGATAGGCCTTTCTGATCCTCGGGGCCAGGGGTTCTTTCCACAGGCTGTCTTGGAGCAGAGACAACCTCTCTCATTTCCCTTTGGAGAAGTGAAAGGCTTGGTTCTGCAAGTTCCTTTGAGTAGTTATCACTGTTTCTTGTCCCATACCGATCTGAGACTACCAAACTGGAAGGTGGCTGTCCTTCGTCATCGGCATGAAAACCCTCATCCACTTCTTCTTCGGCCAGTGGTGCCACCAAGCTGCAGTCAATGTTGAGTGTCCCTTCACTAGAAAGTGAGCGCTCTAAATTCTGCACACTTTCATCCAGATTGCCAAAATCCAGCAGCTCCAAGAACTCCTGGGCAACCCTTGATGCCTCTTTTTCCAGCCTCTGGATCTCTTTCTCTCGCTGCCGATTTATTTCATTCCTGGTGTCTTCACAGATGACAGACATGTGATCCGCTTTCTGTTGCTGCAGCTTCTCAATCTCCTTCTCCAATCTTAAGATCTCCTCCATCTGACGTCTCTCTTCTTCTTGCAGAGGAATATCCACCTCTTCAGTCTTTACAGTTTCCACCTTAAGGAATTCATAACAGTGTTAAAAAAGTTTCTTCAACCTACATGTGTTCCTTGCCTGGACCTTTCATTCCTCCTCTCTCCTGTGCTTGCCTTGTACTTTACCACCTGCCAAAAATATGACTACAAGTATCCTGCAATCATTCATGGTGTAAAACCTAAAGGTAGAATTACTGGATCTTCAGGTACCTCATTTTTCCCAGCAGCCTATTTCCTTTCTGGATGATACACAGAAGCTCACTCGGATCAGTTAATTTTAGAATATCCTCTCTCTCTCTGCTGTTCATGTTACAGGCCTTTGTACACTGCAATTTGGACAAAAGTAGTTTGAAAGTCCACTCTCTCTTTTTGAACTAACTCATCTACGCACCCACATATAGGAGAAAGCAACTATACATGAATACATATATGCATAGACTGCTTAGGTGCTGAAGATTTCCAAGAAATTCATTAAAAGATGTGGAACTTTCACTGCTTCCCGAATTAGATGTCTGACCATCAGAATCTAGGGCTGGAAGGGGTATCTGAAATGCAGCAGGACTGTATCCACTCCAACACCACTGCACCAGAACTCCACCCAGAATTTCTTGGCGTTTGTTAGCATCACTACATGGATGATGGCTGGCTGCTGAAGGCTCTGTCTTATTCTATTCTCACTGAAGTAATAGGAAACTTCTAGAAGATACACAAGAATTAGAAGATCGAAGATACTGGTAACTTTCACAGATGTTTAACTAGAAGACAAAGCCACCCCCTCTTCCACAGAGGATGCTGAAAGCACACACATGAGAGAAAACACACACAAATGAGAAAAAGCAAAAATAAATCGCAATGTACTTCTTGGTAGGACTATGACAATGCAGTCATAAGGTTCAATCCATAAAAACACTCCTTGTTTTCTTTAGTTACCTTGTTGCTTGTTCTCTACTTGAATCTTAAGTTGTGGACAAATACATTTTCACACATTGTCATCTCCTGAACAAAAATGGTTTGAAACTGGGAAGCAAGTGGTTTGGGGAAAGAAATAACAAGGTACACAGCTATTTTCACACACCTCAGGGTAGGTGGTCTGCTCTTTGGTATGACAAGTACCAACAATTACATCAGTAGCAAGGGCTTTATTTTAGCCACAGCAGCAGCAGGCTGCACTCTTTGTTTTGGCTGTTACAGGCAGCACTCCAGCAAAACAGACTGTTTCACACCACAAGGTGATCTAATAAGCTCAAACAGTAGAGATATGAAAGGATGCTGCATGCTCAATATGGAAATTTTCAAATAGAACTTATGCAAGCTGGTACATGAGCCTTGAAAAAAAGCCCTACCTTGTTAACTCTATGCACCTATGCCAAAGAAAAACACTTGCAGATTTTGAGTGATCAAAGCTCATTTTTAAAATAGTGTTGCCACAATAACAACATCAGCTCTAGGCAAACTGTAAGGCAGTGATGCACTCTTCACAGACATTCACAATAACACATGTGAAAGGAGTAACTGTTAAACTTACCTGGGCCACCTGGAGTCGTGCATTCAGATGTTCCTTTTCTCTGACAAAAAACAAGATGTGACAGTCAGAGACAGACCTAGTTCTCCCACATGACAGAATGACATGGACACATCATCCCTCCATGGCTAAGGTTAAAATGAGGTATCTCCCGTAAGACTGACTTAAAAGCTTTTGCAATTTAGTAAAAATCCAATTCTCTATGGTTGGCATGACCTTTGTGGATACAACAGATTTTCCCCATGCACTCAACTTTAAGATCAATTAGGAAATTGGATTAGTTGGAACACAGTAGGAACAACATTGGCAACACTGACAAAAAGACAAATCAGACTAATGATAAATGTAAACAGAATCTTCGTAAGTGCTTTAAGTCTGTGAATATTGAGGTTATACGTGTGTAACTGACAGATATCAGAAAACTATGTTTGGTTTTTTAAAAACAGTACAGAATTATTGCAATACCAGCACTGAATTTTTGCTGTATTAAAGCCTCAGCTTGCACAACTTCTCAGCAGGCATGCAAAGCCTAGTTTACTAGTGAAGACTGCAAGAGTCAGAATTTGTTAGTAAACATGAGTAGAGGAAAAAAACTATCCCACAGTACTGCATCTCCACCCAGATCAAAAGGGAGATGTACTCAAACGGAAAGTTGTCACTATGGCCAGTTTCAACAAAGCAAATACACTACAAACAACTGAACTAGCAGACAGACAAATGCCAGGGTCATGCTTAGGGAGCAGGAATAGGATGTGGCTGGATGGAATAAAGTTACCATTGGCAGTGGTAAGTTTCAGACCTATAATTCAACACCAGGGAGAACAGGAGGGCAGATATTTATTTCCCAGGCATTGCAGCTTTTCCCAGCCAAATTCTAAAATGCAGCTGCAAGTCACGAAAGTCCTTAAAACTCTTAACTCTTGGGCCTGCTCATTGAAAAAAATCCAGGTAATGTTTGTAAATGAAAACCAGTAAATTAGATCCAGATGGCTCCAACTCTACTGAAAGATTCCTAGCAGTCACCCTGAGTTAAACAACTGCTTTAAATGATAACAGGGCTCAAGAAGCACAGCCATTTTGAAACAAATCAGGAATGCCACCTATGATCTCCATACTAATTCCTGCAACTGTTTCTCCGACTGCAACCTCCCCGCAGGTAGTTGTAAACAGCAATCAGGTCACCTCTGAGCCTCCTCTTCTCCAGGCTGAACAACCCCAGCTCCCACAGTCGCTCCCCATAGGGCTTGTTCTCCAGCCCTTTCACCATCCTTGTCACCCTTCTCTGGACCCTCTCAAGCAGTTCAACATTTTTCTTAAACTGGGGACACCAGAACTAGACACAGTACTCACATTCCTACAGAAACAATCCCGTTTATAGACAGCATTTACTTTCCCCTCTCACACAGCATCACACTGGTGACATACTCCACCTCCAGACCTTCTTCAGGATGTTGAAGAAGGCATTCCTCCACCTCTTCCTGAGTAGTGTCATAACAATACCAAAGCCCTTATCTCCATTCTACCTACCTAGAGTCAAGTTGGCAACCCTCTTTGACTTGTCCCTGTCCACAGGGCACGCCATAAGCTATCACAGAAGGAAACAGGTAACTTTAATGCTGTTCTTCAGAAATCCACAGTGACTCTTGACTCCTTTATCACAAATTTACAACTATTTGATTATTTATTTCAGTATCTTCCTGAAATTGAGGTTAGGCTGATTGTTGCACAGTTCTCTCATTCTTCCTTTTCCCATTTTAAAAAGGAGTCATTATGTTCGGAATTTTACATTTTTATGGAAACTCTATTGCTATCCATAAAGGAGGAGAAAAAATAATAGCTACTGTTTTAAACTGCTTGAGCTAGTTCTTGGACTACTCAAACATTTTCAGCAAGTCCCAACTCCTTATTTGTAATTTGATTTATCTGAGCATTTTCTAACCTTTTATGCATTCCTATGCTACATTATGAATTCTTATGGATGCTTGCTAACTGTATTTTGTGGCAAACAGTTAAGCTTTTGGGGAAGATAGCATCAAATACCTCAGCTTTCTCAACATATTTTTTCCTCTCTTTTGACCAGTAAGCCAAATTGTTTCATGTCTCCCATTTGCAAACAACGTATGCACAATAACTGCATTGCAACTTTTAGCTTGTTACAGCTCAAGTTGCATGTAAGTCCTTCTGATTTTGTCTCTACATGTGCATTGGGTTTTTTCACTTGCTCTCAGTAGATTAGCCAATCTACAATTTCTGTGGACTTGCACCTTGTTTTTTAGGTCAAATCAAAGCTCATATTTTAGCCAAACTGGTCTCCTAGTACCTTTTTGCTTACTCACTCTGATGCCTTTTGACAAGAAAGTGAAATTAAAACTGAGGCATTCAGCTGATTGTTAGAAACATTTGAAAATTCCTTACAATGATGCTGGAATGAACACATCTGTCATGGGCCGGGAACTAAAGGGCAAAACCACTCTAAAAATGAGCATGTTAGACTTTATCACAAAATCATAGAATATGCTGAATTGGAAGGTACCCATCAGGATCATCGAGTCCAACTCCTGGCCCTCCACAGAACACCCCAAGAGTCACACCATGGACCTGAGACCATTGTCCAAGCACTTACAGAACTCTGTCACACTTGATGCTGTGACTGCTTCCCTGGAAAGCCTGTTCCAGCGCTCAACAATCCTCTGGGCGAAAAACTTTCTCCTCATATCCAACTTAAACCTTCTCAACTCAGCTTCATGTTATTTCTTTGAGTGCTGTTATGGGTGACAAGAGTGAAGAGATCTGTACTGGCCCCTCTGCTACCCCTTATGAGGACGTTGAAGACCCCAGTGAGGTCTCCCCTTAGTCTCTTCCAGGCTGAACAAACCAAGTGACCTCAGCTGCACCTCCTACAGCTTCCCCTCCAGATCCCTCACCATCCTCATGGCCTGCCTCTAGACTCGCCCTAACAGCTTAACCTCTTTTTCATACTGTGGTGCCCAAAACTGCACACAGTATTCAAGGTGAGGCCATACCAGTGTTTTCTAGGTAGGTGCAAGCTCTACTTAGGAAAATGAGGACATCAGACCTGAGAGAGGGTCTGTAGCATTTGGTATCTGCAAACTAGTTACTGGTATGCTGAATGTGCACAGCTTTGTGCTGCTGGTGAGGATACCCTCGAAAATTGATACACTGATAACATGGAGCTTTCAGTGTTTTCCAACAAATTCCTTGCCGAAACTTGAACACTGGTATCATTGAGTCCATGTTTCATCCCAGAGGATGCAACATCCCACCGTCTTCAGCGGAACTGCAAGCTCTTTTCCTTGCAACATGCTTCTAACATTAGAATTTTCTGATGCTTGCCACACAGTCTGGTGAGGTGCAACTTTGGGACAAGTAACAAAAGCCTAGAAGAAATGTAACCAACTACCTATTAAAAACAAAATATCACATGATTTTTTGCTGTAATTTACACAATAATTTTGTAGTTAAAGTTTTATGCTTTTTAAAACAAAAGTTTATCAAGGGAGACATCCACTTTGGGTACTAGGATAGACAGCACATAAGTAACCATGGAGCGAACAGTAAGTGATGCATGAGGGGCAGCATTCTCATTACGTGTATTCTCATTGCCCAGATTGCCTCTTTTTGTCACACTAGCTTTTCTTTTACCTTTCCTGATCTCTTGACACATTGATATCCCTGATGAGAGACAGCATGAGAGATCATGAGTGTAACAACTCCAGTAGCACGGGTACGCTGACAATCTTGCTATCTGATCCAGCTACACCAAGTCTTACGATATTGGTACCTTCCCACACTGCTTATCGCTTCAGATTTTAGAAGCCTGCATAAAACTTCATTGCTGCAGAGGTGACGAGAAAATGATTCATCTCTGCCCCATCACTGAAACTGACTCCTTTATGTACTCCAAAGAAGAAAAACACTAAACAGGAGTAAAAATACACCACACCAGATTTAGCTGTCCTAAAGGAAGCAGCAGACTCCTTTCCTACCCTGCTTTTCTATTCTATGCTGGCCATGGGCCACCACAATTCTGCTCACTGGCACTGGGACACTGTCTCATGCAACTGCTATTCCAGTGCTTTAACATTTCAGCAGCTTTAGTGCCAGGGAACTATTAGCACAAGATACTGTCCTGTACCTTTCCTTCACCTCTTCCTCTTCCTGTTTCCTCCTACGCTCCTCCTCTTCTTGCCATTGTTTTTCCTCTTCCTCTCTTCTGATCTGTTCTTCCTCTTCTTGCCTCCTTCTCTCCTCCACTTCCTGCTTCCGCCTGAGTTCTTGCTGCAGCAGGTGCTGGTAGAGGTTGCGAGCAAGGCGGCCACGCCAGTGCTTCTGCAGGGTGACGGCAGAGGCCTTCAGCCGCAGCAGGCTCTTCTTCCAGAAGTATGCTCGGTAGTTCTTTTGGATTATAATGACACTGGCTAGCACCTTCTGATACTTCTTCCTAAAAACAGAACCAGACACTTAATGAGCCAGAAAGTCACACGGGCTCTGCATTTCTCATGCCCTTGGTATATTGACCACATCCACAGAAAAATTATTTGAGAAAAACATTGCACAGAAATGACACAATGCCTGTTCCTCTACTGGCACTACCTGCCAATCATGTTCACCTCTCTGTTGTCCCTGTTACATCTACTGCTGGTTTGTTTAAGTGGGCACTTACTTTTGTGAAGACTCTTAGAGGGACTCTTTGAGTGTCTTTGGCACAACAAAAGGGATGGTCCTCTGGCCCAAAGTCTCTGGCACTGCACATGCACACATTCACTGTGCAATTAGCATAATCATTTAGTGTGGATTTATTATAGTAAAAACATACAAATGGCCTTACTATATGAGAACAAAGTCTCATATCACCCCATCTTAAGCGGGCAAAAGCTTATTACTGCAGGAAAAGCAAAAATTGTGAAAAAATAAATCTGGTCACATTAATTTCATATTTTCTGAGGGAAAACACATTGATACTACAATATTGATGGCTGAAGTAACATTGTAACAGGTTCACATAAACGAGTATTTCTGTTGCACAACATTTTGCTTAAACAAGAACCATAAAATATCCTGAGTTGGAAGGGACCCACAAGGATCCTCAAATGATATCAAAATCAACTTTGCAGAACTTTAAAAACATGACAGGATCCCAAAACCCAAGAATCATCATTCAGTATTTCTGTAGTCTAATGAAGTTCTAAAAAAGCCAGGTTTGGGCTCCGTATTACAGACTGTTTTTGTCAAGGACCTGAAAAATGTCCCTGGTAAAAATTTGTACATGATACACAAACTGAGCAAATAGCAGAAGAGTTATCAGTAACTAAAACAGTCATCTGGATCGATTTGTAAGCTATATTCAAGCAAACATTAATCAATCCCAAAGAGCCAATTGAAGAATCAAAGGCCAAACACACCTGATGGTGGACTATATTGGAAAGCAGCAAATCAAATATGCATTTTTGGACCCCAGATCATCAGATGAAGGCAAATTCCCATGACAACGCTATAGAAAAAAAATACTACTGGGATTCCTATACTTGCAAGCAGAAATACTGTATAAAAGGGGACTACACTTGCTTTTATCTTTTTGTTCTGTGTTAGTATCCTCATTCCAAGAACAGTGCTAGACCTACAAGTGGTTTCTGAGGAAACAGGATTGGAACCAGAAATTCAGGATTGCTGCATTATCTTAAGAAATAGCAAAGGCTAAGGAAAGGTTTGATTCCAGGCAAAGTGCCCACATTTCTGGGTGACACTTCTATTTCTCCAACAGGGGACATCACACAATTTAACCAACCTGAATCTGACAACTACTAGGGCTGAAAATATGCAGGTATTTTTAAAAGTAATTTAATATATTTAGACACCTTAACATCTTGCTGTAGGAAAACAATCATTGGTATTACTCAAATCAAAATATTCTTTAATAAAAATCAGAATTTGCAGAGGGTAATTCTATGAGGCTGTTACAAAGCATCTTGAGCCAGCAAGCCACAGTAACCCTGTGAGGTCTTAAAAGCCCTAGAAAGCACACTGGAAATAGCAGAGTATTCTCACATATCCTTCCCACGGATCTTCTGCAACACCCTGAGGAAAAGACACACCTCAAAATCTCCATCCTGGCAATCAAATGTCCTTCAATTTGCAACAGGGACCCATGGTGACAGCTTGCCACCTTCCTGCACATCAGATCTATCAGCCCAGTCAAGAAAATCAGGGGAGTGATGCTAATAGCAGTACTGTGCAGAGGTCACGCTCTTTTCCATGACTATTAAGTCAAAGTGAGGAAGCATAGAGGAAAAAAAAAAAAAAAAGGAAGAGAAGATTTGAGAAGAAGTAGAAGGGTTTAGATTAGCTGCTCCTGGGCTGCAGTCCCCTCACCCTTGCTCCCTCTGTCCTCCCTGTGTCCTGCACATGGGGTGTGAACAGCTGGACACGCACTTTTGGCCAAGGCAGATGTAAGTGCATCAAAAAGGCTACTCTGACTTTTGCAAAATGCATCTGTCAGAAACTCTCTCTAGTGCAGTATGTGCCAAGCCCTGCCCAGCTACAGGCCAGCTCTGCTAATCTGCCAAGTTTAAGTGCCCCTTCATTCCTCATGACCACAGCCAAGCTTGCAGACACCCTTCAGCTGGAATTGCCCCACAAAGGCTGTGAATTCCATTCCCCTTGTTCAGACTACTACTCATTCTCTTGCAGTGGCCAAAGAAATTCAACATGCAGCCCATGCACAGGGGTTAGGAGACATCCTGACCATGTATCACGCAGGAGAAGATAGAGTGGCTGCAAGGCTCCAATGCTGTATTTGATATTTAGTTAGCTGTACTCAGCAGTTACCTCTCCAAAGACTAGAGAACACAGGGTTATGGAGCAATTTGCTACTGTATTCTTCCCCTGGGCAACATGGTCTGCAGAATCCAGGGACATAGCCAAATTCCTACATGGATCCTGTACCAGGTATATTTTTGCTAGTGAAGCTGTTACCTGCATCTCAGAGCTCCACAGATTAGCTACATAAAAACGGGGTTATTTCAAATGGCTCGATTTTCCTGTCTCACATTTTTGTGATCAGTCAGATATACTAGCAGCAGGGAATGAGAGCTAACAAAATCTGGTTCTCCAGGCTTACAGAACAAGTTCACGAAGAGGGAGAAACCAGTAAAATCCTTCCTGTGCCAGTCTACTTTGAATTAGAACAAATGAATTTAAATGCACTTATACTTGCAAAACTAACAGAAATGGCATTGAGCTTAAGACAGCATACACCGGGAGGTAAATGGGGAGGAGGAGAGTTTGTTAGAACACTGTACTACCTGACCTGACCTCTGCCCAGGTCTGCCCAGACCATTCACCTCTTGCCCAGAAGAACTCCCACCTGCTGGACTTTTTTTGATACAGCTACAGTGCAACTGGAAACTCTTCACATAAAGAGCTAGAGAGGAAGACTGGAAAACCTGTCTTTTCTCTTCTCCCTGCTCTTCTCTCCTGCGAAGTCCAGTTAATTCCAGCTGCTTGTGAGGATTTCCACTCTGGCTGCAGAAGCACAACTGGTTTGTAAAGATGAGACTCTGAAGAGCAACATATGGGACAGGCAATTCAGATCTGTGGAGGCTGAAGGACCACAAGATTTCTAACCAAGAAGACAGGGCAGCAGCTTTCTTACCAGGAACTCAGAAAAGCAGTAATCCAGTATGCCTGCAGTGATGCTTCCCAGAAAATCAATTTTCCTGTGCTAATCCCTACCCTTCTCTCCAAATGCTATACACAAAGTAAAGCAGCAGAGGCCCTGACACAAAGAACTGGCAATCTCCTGTACAAACAATACAGTTACCTCATTTGTCTTCCTAGAGGGAAATAAATAAATGAATAAAAGCTCCAGAGAACAAATGTGTATTTTGCTGATACTCCACTCTGGCAAGGCAGGATACAATCCTTGCACTCATTTGCCAGTGCAAAATGAGCTACCTGGTGTAACTGGAGCTCCAAAAAGACTGCCTGCTGAAACAGCTCTGCTGGCCAGGGATTTCACCTCCTCACAGCCCTGACTGACAGGTGTCTGGAGCAGAGACCAGTCACGAAAGAGCATCTTACTGGGATTAAGTGTGCATGCCACAGCCATTAGGGAGTCAGCTGTTACACTGACTTCGAGAAGCAGAGGAGGGGCGGTCTGTCTGCAGTTGGTTCTCCCAAACCTTCTCTGGTCAGGTGCAAAAGGGAGCGGCAAGAGATTACTGTTGCAGAGCTGGCCAAAACCCAATTCTGAAGAGTTAATTAAAATGAGAGGGAGATCACGAGGCAAACGGGCAGGGCGAGGAAAGAGGGCGAGCAAAGGCAGAGCTACAAGTGAGGGATAAGCGATTTGCAGGGGGGAGCAGAAAACAGAGTTGACAAGCACGAGGAAAAGGAAGGGATCCAAAGCGTAGGTGGGGCCGAGCCAGGTGAGCCCTAAAGGCAAGGAAAAGGTATCATCAGAGGGAAGCAACGTGTGCAGAGGTCCCAGAAAAGCTTGCTGAACAGCGTTGTGCGATAGTGCAAGCGTGCACAGAACCGAAAAGGGGGTGCCAAAGGAACAGGAAGGTTTCAGCAAAGCTAGTGCTGGCAGGGAGGGCAGATCTGTAACTCTTCCTTAGAATACAGGAGGGGAAGACGGGATGGATGCTAGGGGACTAGATAGCAAAGCAGGGGGTCAGGGCAGCCCAGGCACGCAAGCACAGGGATGGTGGGGCAGCCCCCAGCACTGACCTTGCCATGTAGCCCAAGACGTGGGCCCGGATCACTATAGCTGCTTTCCTCAATTCCTCTTCCCGATCCTTCTCCAGCTTCTGCTCAAGAGCTTCTTTCAGGAAAACCTGACGCCACGGGGAGGAGTTTCAGTAAACACAAAGAGAGGAAAGAAGTCAGTCCCCGGGAGAACCGGGAGGTTTCATCCCCGGCTGAGCGGCGCGGTGAGCGCTCCGTGCTCGGGCGGCCGCGGCTCCGCCGNTCCCTCACTCCGAGGTCAAGACTTAAAAGAGGGAGAGGGAGGGAGCAGAGGAAGGAGGGAAAGAGGAGGGAGGAGTAGAGCTCGTGCTTGCGCCCGTGATTAACTCTTTCTCAGCTGACAGCTTTCCTTGCACAATCCGGTACCGCCCTGCAGCAGGCACTGGGACCTACTTGGGGGATTGCGTATTTTGCAAAGAAACTCCTCCGCATTTCAAGGAAAGTGGGGAACATTTAGATTTGTAGAGTCCAGCAAGCAACCTTAACAGCAATCTTAATACGTAATGGAAGGCAGTCGGAAACCCAAAAGCCCAGCCGAGGCGCAAAGCTGTCGGTAGTCTCAGCCCACCGGAGCTAAAGCCCTCCACCAGCCTCCAGAATCTCGGGGGTGTAGCTGCTCCGGTGCTAAAGCATGTTCAACAGTGCAGCATGCACTAGGGGATACAAAGCTTCGACAGTAGAAGTCTCTAAATATTACTGGCTGCACTTCAATGTCCAGTATTTTAATTCTCAAGCATCTTCCATCACCTGTGTTTCAAACCTCTGCTTGGTGCTAAATGCTTGTGAAGGATAAAAATGCTAACTTAGACACAAAAGAACCGAGATAGAAGCAAGATAAGGCCATGTTTATACAAATTGTACTGACACATCTGAGCAATGTTAAATCAATGGCTTGCATTAGGTTAGCACAGATTTCAGCACAGATTCCTGAAATAAATGCACTGCTTTTTGAAATGGACTGAAGCCTGCATGGAGCTCCACAGCACTGTGGATACACTGCTAGCAGTACCCAGCCTAGAATCAGCTGGCTAAGGTATGTCCATACAAGCTGCAGTCACAGCAGCAACTGCCATATGGCCAAGCTCGTGTGACCTGCTGCTTGGCATTGGTTAAATCACTCCCAGGACTAGCAGCAGAACAGGCTACGCGAGGAAAGTGCTGCTGCACTTGTTAAAGCACTGCTGTGTACAGAGGCTGCGAGCTGACACTCATCAATCTTCAGGACCATATTTAATCAGTAAAAACTCCTTACAAATGTATTGGATCCATATGGCCAGATACTGGAATAGTCCTTTAGTACAGTGTTCTACACAAACTCTCCCCTCCCCATTTACCTCCCCTTGTGTTTCTGTATACCTTCCCTTCCACCATTGCTCTTGGCCTCATCCCTTAAAGCTCTTCTTTCCCCCTGCAATGACCATTGCGTACTGATACCTCTTCCTGAGTTAGTACCTATAGCCAGTGGTTTTCCTGGATTCAAATTTCTCCTGCAGAGCAGTTTCCATTAAGATGGCCTGAAGAAATGAGATGTTTTATCATAACTAAGTAACTATGGGTAGCCTTAACAGAAGTTTCACTGCCAACCATGATGCTGGCATCCTTCCCTGTAAGTTGTACATACACTCCCTCTGTCAACTCAACAATCTTTTAAAGACTTTGAGGCAGGGATTGCTCTTTCCATTACGTCCCAGAAGCAAGCATCACTCATTTCAAGAATGCAACCACTAAAACAGTGTCTCAGTCCATTATCTTCACTAAAGTGCAAAAATACCCAGGCCATCAGTATTTCTCTAGCAAGCACAGTCTGCTGAGCCAGGCAAATAAGGAGTGGAGAAAAAACTTCAGGGCATGCAGAGTTCAGTGAGATCCAACTCTAATCCTATAGGATTACAGGATCTATATCTGCTTGAGAGTAAGGGGTTAATGTTAAGTAACATAATAATATCTAGTTATAAGCTGTTGACATTTTGAGGGGGTTTTTAAAAGACTCTTGTAGATCACAAGGAAGAATTCAAGCATTCAAGTCCAGAAATACTTTTGATGCCCTGTAGAAATAAACTGGAAGGTGGTTGTTTCATTGTCGTAATTTATAGTCATTTTCTGAAAACATGAGATAACTTCCATCTGAGGAAGAAATGACTGAACAAAACATACAAGGTTACTCCTATCATATCTGTTCATACTGGCCTAGTTTTAAATCACAGTGCAGCACCACAGTGTTCCTCACACAACCTCAATACCTACATGCACCATCAGTCTCACAGTGATCATGTTAAGGTTTCATACAGATCAGCAGACACTGCATGGACACCCATGTGTACATAAGTGGGATCATATGATTCTTGGGGACAACACTGGGAAGGCAGGAAGGGGGTCACTGTGACCTCTATGCCAAACAGTGTACAGCAACCTCCTCCTTCAAATAGGCCCTGCAAAAAAGAGGTTGGTATGTGGAAATTAACACCTTCAAATAGCAAGGATTGCTGTGTTAAACAGCTGTAGGAAATCTGTTTTGTGGGTACGGGCAAGTATGGCAGAAGTTTCAGGTGCACTGAGGAAAGGGGCATGGAAGCTGCTGCTCCATCCCAGCACATCTCCAGTTAAGATAAGGGCACCTTAGCACAAGCTCTTTCATCATCGCACTGCTTGTTTGCATCCAAGCCCTCCACTCTGCCATACTACCAGATAAAACCTGCCTTGCCTACATTAATACCTCTTATAAACATTAATTTGACAATTGCCAGCACAGCAGCCATTCTATTCTTAATGAAAAACACAAAGATCATCCTGCCCTTCCTCCTTCATTTCCTTTCCCAAGCTTCACAATCCCCTGCACTAATTCACAGAGTCTTTTCCTTCCTCCATCAAACAATTGCTAGGGATATAATTATCCTTCCATTCATTTTGCAGGAAGTATTCCCCCTTCTATAAGCCCTGCTCTTCACCCACCCCTTATACTTCTTCCTAGGTTACATCCCTATGGGCTTGTCACACCTTTTTCAGTAGCTACTCCTGATTCCATGAGCCAAGGTTAGTTCTGGGAATCACAAGCTGAGTACCCAGAGCTGCACCTGTAGCAGCAGAAGTGGCAATAAGGCCACACAGAGGACTTCTTTTTCAGGACAACGACTTACACTCTGTGCCCCTTAGCTGGTAGCTTCACCTCACCCTTACCTGAAAGCCTCTGGAAACATTAAGGCCCTTTTCTTTCTCAACCCAAGTACTCCAGGCCTGTGTTACCTAGCACCAGCTAAAGCATGAATACAGACAAAGCACTCTGTAATCCAAACCCAAGACACAACAGCTGGATACAGGCAGCAAGGAAGGTACTACCAGGAAGCACCACTGAGCTGCAGAGCCTCACCTTGGCATCTGCTTTCCTAGGGGCAGGCTTTGTGGAGGCACTGTCACAAAGCTGAGTTGCAGAGTGATCTTCAAGGGAGGAATGAAATGACTTTGCATAGGAAAGAATGTCAAGCAACTCATCTGAAAAATGAAATGGCAGGGCAATACACTTTGGAATGACAGTACCTTGAGGAGCTGGCCAGCCATTCGGCATGGCAGCAAGAGTAGAACATGCCAGGACATCCTTGGAGCCAGCTATACTTTAAATAGACAGAACTGCTCCCCTCTACCAGGACACACATCTCTAATTCTATTCTAATTCTGTTCAATATAAAATAACTTCTGCAATCCAACAAGATGGCTCAACTGCTTCCCAAGTCCTGTCAATTTTACTTCTTAGGCCTAAAGAAATCAAGAACTACAGACTGCTATTCTTAAACATTTCTTTCTTCCCACAATATTCCAACCTACAGCAACCAGTGCCCTAAGTAGAGAGATTGCTGTTTACCAACATGCAACATACAGCTCTTCAGCCATCTTTTAGTTTACAGGACACAATTGTTAAAAAAATATATATTAGAGTACATCCAGTGTTTTGGCAAAATACAGACACATTTTCTTTGCACAATTACCACCTATACACTGTTTTTTCAAAATAATTTGTGCAGGTCAAGGAGTGAATGAAAACAGACAGATGGACTCAGTCCTTCATGATACACAATGGGAAGTGAAGAGAGATCGAAGAGAAGAGGGATCCTATTGCTGCCAAGGACTCAAACCAGCCTGGATTTCCTGCTTGTTGTCAGTCTGCTGTAGTTCCTGGACTCCAGCTATCTACCTGATTACCTTTTATACTCTAAAAGGTGAGTATGTGCATGTGAGTTTGGTCCTTACATGCATTCTCCTGCTGCCCTTGCTGTAGCCCAGCAATCTTCCATCTCTTGTCATGCCAGGAAGAAAGTTGAAACTCCATGTTTACAAGCTCCAGCCACTGCTTTCTAAAGCTTTCCAAACACAGGCAGCTCTGCAACACACAAACTCTCCACACAGGCTTTAATGCTAAAATGCTGAGAGACTGGCAGTCACCCAAGCAATGTGAGTTATCTAGGGACAGGAATGACCAAACAGTTTCTGGCTTGCAGAGACCAGTGAGGAGACTCTGGATGCCCAAATCTAAGATGGGGAACACTTTAATCAGAGCAGAAATACAGCTAAGTGATAAATTCTTCTCTCTTGAATATCAGCGGAGGCATGTGATTAAAAACCCGAACAAACAAACTTCAGATTAATACATCTTCCCACAACAATGGCCTGTAGTTTCCTTGGTTGTCACATGAGGTTCACAGCCCAGACTACACTGGGCTACCACCCAGGAGAAAGAAATCCTGCTCTCTAAAAAACACATTAGAATCTATCTACTCATTGAGAAATGATTGCCCAAAGCAACAAATATCACTATGTGATCTCCTGGACAAATTAAATGTGCATGCTCACTAAAATCACTTCTGGTTTCATTGTGACCCTGTTAATTCTCTGAAGTACTTTTTTTTTAGGCTTAAGGCCAAAAAAATACAAGAACGTGCTTCAATGGGCTACCATCTGCTCTAATATGGACAGCATATCCACTATTGAGAAATGCTGTCTGTACTGGACACCATCCATCTTGGAATATTGTTTGAAGAAGTTACTTCAGTAGGTGGAAAGTTGTGATACAGTTTCACACTCTCAGATTTCTATAGCAATATACCTCATAATGGTCATATCTATTTCTCTGTGAAAATCTTGACTATTCTAGGCAAGAGAGATGTGTTAAACTTTCACCAAAACAGAAGCAAAATCTGAATTATGCAAGTGGGCAGAAACATTTGGTTACCTTTTCATAAAAAATGTATGCTAGCACCTGGGCTCATGATACAAATCATCATCTGAGTTTCCACAAAAGAAAGCTGCGACACATCTGGTGATCTACCTATTCACAGTTATCTATATACCAAGCAGCAGCTCATTGCCTCAAGCAAGAATTTCTGTTAGCCAAGTGGAGTGAAATACCTGGCACAAGAGGCAAGAGTTAATGGCACACATTACAGTTGCATAAAATGACACCCATGCTTGTTCTCCTTGAATCTTTAAATTGGATCAGACACAACAAAATCAATCTGCTGTAGTCAATGAGAAGGAATTTAGACAAACTCAAGTAGCCTTCTATGTCTCTAGGTACATAATATGGGAAATATTTGAGAGGCTACAGGACAATGACATGGGCCAGTGTATTTAAAGGATCATGACTGCATTGCATTTTCTAGTGCCTTGAATCTCACCAGA
The DNA here is from genome assembly GCA_013390025.1 of Pitta sordida. Taxonomy (NCBI): domain Eukaryota; kingdom Metazoa; phylum Chordata; class Aves; order Passeriformes; family Pittidae; genus Pitta; species Pitta sordida. Next base: position 20,993 of record WEKX01007552.1, read on the forward strand.
TGCAATTGCCATCCTCTTGCACCTGGAGCAAAACCATACCCTGCCCCACACTGATGAAGTACCTTGGTTTTACCCAACTGCCACTCTTTTTTGCTGCTGTCATAGGTCTGAAGAAAAGCTGCACATACAGCTTTGCTGTTGTCTGAGAGACCTGTCCCCTTCACAAGCATCTTGTACCTAAGAATGAAACAGAATCTCATGAGATTACATATGACAGTAACAGCTCCTCTCCCTCTTTCTCCCTAGTCTTTTAACTCTAATTATCATCCTCCCATTAGTCCTTCTTCCTCTAGGACCTCCTGTCTTCATGTTGGCCATCCAATTTGGAAATTTCCATCCCCCAACCTTTATCTGTTCCTACCACACTGGCAATTATTGTTGCAATCCCAGGAAAAAAAATACAAATGCAACAGAATTTTTCAGTAAAGAACACTGGCTTTCTGAAACGTGCTTTCATCAGACACAAGTTATTTTGTTCAGTATAGGGGTGGCATTTAATGCTCCAAGAGACAAAGGAAGCAATGTTCAGTGGTCCCATCTAGCCTTAAACTTCAAGAAATCCTTTTGATGCGGCTAATTAAAAGAAATAATCGCTCTTTCCAATATTAATCATGAACTATACTGCCGATTAAAATTTTCTTCAGCTGCCTAAAGGTTTTAAGCATGGTATTTTCTTTTTACATACTATGACCAGCTGGGTTTTACACCATCACACTAGAAAATCTGTGGCAAAGCTAGGGGGAGAAAAAAAAGGGGAAAAAAAGACAAAAAAAAGATGACCATTTGGCTATTTTTCCATTCTGACTTTTACCCTAAAGGTAAGTTTCCAAAAGGGCTTCCCGATCAGTCTGTGATATAGGCAATGGTTAGATGAACATCCTACAAATGATTCATACCAGAAGGATCAATTAAAGATGGAACAATCATATGGGATTATATACCTTGGGCTGTTACAGCATATAATAAAATGACAGCAATTACCTGCTGAGAAAGTCCTGGAAAAGGCGCCGTATAGGGAAACCTGCTCTTCGAACTTTCACAGTCTCCAGCATCCCCGAGTACCGGAGTTGATTTAGCACCACATCTGGATTAAAGAGACTTGGCGCCTACATAATGATCCAGAATCAAAAACAAATAAGAGAGACAGAGTAAGTATTGATCTTGGTATTAACATTTTTGCTGCCTTGAATAGTCAGTTTTTCTCTGTCAGTCATAGGTTGTGTAACTGTTTCTCTGTAGAAAGTCAACCCTGGGAAAGAAAAAACACAATGGGCTGGAGACTGTACTCACAGAAGACCATGGTAGGAAAGCCAAGATATAATGCATTAATACATGCAGGGTGCAGAACCCTGACTGAGTTCTCTTTGCAGTCTCTCTCCAGTCAAACCGGAGACAAACTACAGAATTCTTTTCTGGCATAAATCTCCTAAGCAGACTGTCCTCTATTATGTCATACACATTTTCAAAAGACATAAAGCAAAGGATCAGTTCAGAGCTCCCCACTCGATCTAGTTAGCAGCACAGTTCACAAGACAAGTGAGAGCCAGCCTGTCTTTAAGCACTGTGACTTGCTCATGAAGCATCCACCTCCTCTGCCTCAGAGCCAGGGATCTGCTGAAGACACTTCCTACCACACAAGCCCTGCATTCTAGAAAAAATTTCTCTACAGGCACCACAAACAGGAGTGATTGCTTCTTCCACCGCAGCTGTGGGCTCTGCACAGGTTCACAGGTTCCTTTGAGGTGGAAGGGGCCCAGAGGATCATCTAGTCCAACTCGCACAAGCCTGGTTCCTCTTCCAGGTTTCATAAGCACTGAAAGAGGTGGGAATGGCTATATAATCTCATACTCAGCATGCAGTCTTTCCATCCGATTACCAGGAGGATGGTGCATTTTTCCTCAACTATAAAATAACTAGAATGAAAAAGGGAAGGTGAGGAGGAACTGCTGTTATCCTCAGCTTAAGGCACATGCCACGCATTTGTGCAAGTGAGTGCTCATGAAGACCTGTGTCCACATGAATACATTTTGCTGGGAGACGGACTTACCTTTTCGGTATTTGGTTTTATGCAGCGGATGAAGAACGGGTTGGATGTACTAAGAGTGGCCATCAGGGAATGGAGAGAATCCTAAAGAGCAACAAGACAAAACACAAAGGATCAGTGATCACAGAAGGGGAAGGGGCTACACTTCATGCAGCCATTCCTAATGTCCTCTGACTGCCTACCAAAATTTCAACAACACAGGAAATTCCTTCCTGTCCAAAACATACCCACACAGTTACTTTGCTCCTAACATTGTTTATGTGGAGCTGTATGGCTCACATGAGTTAATTTTACAAGTCTTTCAAACTTTAAATACAGGAAAATAAATCAGTGAAGTGAAACGAAGGTTTGCAGGCAATCTAAGGGGGTAAGATTCATACCTGCAAGGTCATCCCAATAAGGTTTTATTGAAGTTGTCACAATATATGTACAAGATGTGGCCTAAAAGGACACATACGCTTAGCTGAAACACCAAACCAATAGGGAAGAGTAAAGAACCTCAAGAACTTCATATAGTTAGCAAAATACTCTTTTCCTCTGCCACCCTACTCAGTCCTAGCATCTCACATTTTACACCAGACAGAAACCCTTGGGGCAGTGGCACTTTCTTTTTTTAGTACTGCAACATTCCTGCACATTTTCAGTGCTGGACATAAAACAAGGATGAATGACTCCTCTTGGCTGCAGGCCTTGCTTTACCCATCTGCTCCTCCCCAGAAGCCTGCTGCTCTCTTGGAAAACATCATACCCTGAACTGGGAACTGACAGTCGGTCTGCGTCTCTGGGTGCCCATCTTCAGTGTCTCTTCACTGCAACGACTGCAGACTCTTTCAAAAAGGTCATAGATGAAGTCCAGCCTAAGGGAAAAAAAGAAGATGCAAAACACCTACCACCTGTAAGAAGATGGCTCTCATTCTCAGCTACTGCCCAGTCCCAGTGTGAAACACTTCATTTTTATTCCTGTTGTGCCAGAGTGGCTACAGGAGGCAGTTCAGCTGGTCACTTCAGTGAGGAAATTAGTACTTTCCACGGGCTGCCCTGTATTCCAGCTGCAAAGCCGGAAATCCCATCTCACAGTCTTAAGCAGAATATTAGACAAAGGAAAATCTCCATTATGCACTGGCTAGGACACCTCCCTTGAGCTATATGACCCCAGGCAAAACTACCTTCAAGGTATGCCAGCTAGATGAGTGCTGAACCAGCTCTGGTGACTAGCACCCATGACATGCGCATGAAATTGGAACCATATCCTTCTGCAGCCAAGGAATTCTAGACCTACTCTTAGTGTAGGTCAGTTCTGGGCAATCTTCCACCATTTTGCCACTTCTTAGACAGTGGTGCTGGTTCTTACAGAGTTGCACAAAGTTCTCTAGAACTGCTTGTGCCAGTTTATTGTTATGACTGCTTCTAGCACAATTTCCCTTCTGGCATGATGAAAAACCCCACGTCCTTTTATAATGCTGGACAATAACAACCAGAATTCTGGCCTCAAGTCCCATGTAAAATGTTCCCCTGGTGCCACTGTCTAAGTAAGACAACTATGAGCAGCTCAAGATCATATCAGCTCCTTTCTCTAGGGCCGTGTTGCAGCTCTGGGATGTAATACTAGGGGCCATGCCCAGTCCTACAGCAACAGATTGGTCTGGCTCAGGATAAGGGCAGACGGTCTCCACTAACAAGCAGGCTGGAAAACAAGCAGAGTCTGTACAAAGGCTGGAATTTGACAGTATGGCAAAGAGTCTTGACTCACTCAGGGGCAAATTTGCCCTTGTTGGGACAGGGAGGTAAGAGGAAGAAGGGGAAGGGAAGGGGGAAGGGAAAGAGCAAGAGAAAGGGAAAGGGGAAAGGAAAGGGAAGGAGGAGAAACCTAACATTAACCTGGAATTTCTTCTGTCATGTTATTATAACTCCTTTTAAAACTAGGACAACACAAGTCCTGATTAAATCTATGCTTCATCTGACTTCTCCAGCTCTCCTTCCTTCCGTCACAACATTTCAGCACAAAGAGATGAATGATTAAGAATGATGCCTGATGCTCTGGCAAAAGCAACTGCTTGCCTTGGCCTGGTTACTACATGAATATGGCTTAGTGCAGCCCAACAGATGTGGCCTCCTCACAATCATACCTGCTGTCTTTCAGCATGTTTAAAATGTCATCACGAAAGGTGTCTCTGTTCTTCTCCAGAAAGCCTCTCACATCATACAGCACCTGCAGCACACACAGAGCCACTAGAACAGTGCTGTACAAATCATTAAGCACTTCTACATTTACATGCCAATTTACAAGAACTCTAGCAGAGCTACACAGTAACACCACAGGCATATGCCAAGATCTAAATTTTTGGGGTCAAAGAGCTCCAGAGTTCTCCAGTTATCATCAAGAAAGTGGCTTTTAGCCATCAATTAAGAAGCACACAAAACACTCCAAAACGAGCCAAGTGAAACAGCTGCAAAGATTTTCCTGGAAGAGGAAGGTGTGTGGAGATATCCTCAGCAAGGTACTCTATTCACTTCAGAAGAGTGAAGTGAATGAAGAATGCCAACCCAGTGCCCTGACTTCCCAACTATGAGTGCTCAGCAGAAATTATTCTAGGAGGAAGTTAATCCTTTTTTAATGTCCAGGTGTCCTCTCTTGACACACCTTTACCTGCTTGATATCTCTCCACAACAAAGCAAGGTTTAACCTTGAAGGCTTGGGAACCATTTCCTTTTTTTCAATAGGTATTTAGCCTTTTCTCCTCCTCCTCAAAAGTGAAATTTTCCTTGTGACTTTTACTCTGGGTTTTATTTGTTTGTCAGTGTCAAAGAACATGAATAACAGAAGTAAGGAGGAGTTTATTCCCCCAAAGCAAAAGTTACTCAAGAAACTCAAACAAACATCCAAGCTGGAGAATATAGTACTGGAGAATGACATGATATTCGCAGCCCATCACACTCCTTGTGCTCTGGAATGGGCCATTAACTATGTGGAAACACACAGCTCAGAGATAGTCTTGATTTCTGGAATCTAAAATTGAGGACCTTAAGTCCAAGACACACCAAGTAACCCACAAACAAATCATGAACACCTACCTCCCCTGCATAATGTCTTATGCCAAACTGATGGTCTGTTACCCGAGGCTTCACGTAGTAGGGGTTGCTCTGAAATGAAAGAAAAAGAAGTAGTCTTCTAATGCCCGTGTAAGAATAAATAGGCTCAGTCAGGAACTCTGCTGTGACTATGACAAGGCTGGGATGGGCAAAGACCTTAGCTCTTGCAAAGCCCGACCACATCTGCTGCAGCTCTCTGCAGCTACGTTACAAATATGTTTCTTAAATAAGATGGAAAAATCCAGTCCTTCAAGGCATTCCTCATGTGAGCAAGGGCTTGCAGAATGAAGGCTGGGCAGGCATGCCATGGATGAAATGTTCATTCTTGCATGTCTGACACCTGAGGAGACTGGGCTCCACACAAACCATGTGGTGTAGGACATAGGATCAGGATGCAGGGAAGATGGCAGTTTTGCAGAACACCTACACACCTTTTCTTCATCAAAGAAAATAAAATACCCATCTCCTGCCTTCCTCTATATTTTGTCTTTCTTTGCACTTCTCTTCCCTTTTATTCAATATTAATTTTTACTTTCTCTTCTGTTCTATTTTCTCATTTTCCCCCTTCTTTCCTTGTTCTATGAAAACCATTTTAACCATGTAAGAACAGCCATGCTGCTCAAGACTAACAGTCTATCCAGTTGAGTATTCTGCCTCTAGCAGTGACTCTGTAGGGTAGAGTAACAACAAAGCAAGTAAGTCATACTTTCATCCTAATATTCCCTCAAACTCTGATTATTTCTATGAGGCCTGCCTAACAAGTAACCCCAAGTGGATTTCTCTTGCTTGCTTATTCCACACTTGAACCCATGCAGACTTTTTGTATTCACAGTCTCTTCTCACAGGAGCTCTCATAGGGAACTACAGCTGATTGAATTTAAGCCTGGCTTCCATTAGTGCCACTTGTCTTCTAAAGGCCGTGTGTGACTTTTAAACCCATCACACACACACACAAGTTATCTTCTCTCCACACTGCAGGATCCCTTCAACATAAGTCTTCCATAATGCTGAAGCTGTCCCAGACTAGGGACAGTTTTTTTACTGGTTCTGATAAAACCCTTTCTTGAGTGAAGGGGCCCAGTGGTGTACACGGTTCAAAGTGCAGGTGATCTACAGATTGTACAATGTCGTAACAATGTCTTCTTTTATTCTGTTTGTTTCCCAGGAGTTTCTACTTTATCTGGGTTTTTTTATGACTACTGAGAATTGTGCTGGTATTTCCATGGAACTATCCATCACAGCCTCTCTCTGGGTTTCACTCCTGAAGCAGCAGTCAGTCCAGGACCCCTCATCTTCAAAGGTGAAATTAGGACTGTTTTCCTTCAGACACACCATTTTACATTTATCTACACTGCTTTTCATTTTCATTTTACAACCCAATCAGTCTCATGAGGCCCCTCTCAGTCCAGCCTTGTCTCATGAATCAGCAGAAAACTGCCACTTCAATGCTCATATAAGACCTCCCTTCATATATTGACCATTTACATTCTGTGAATTTGCCCAATAATGAAATAAGAACTATAGGCCTATAATTTCTTACAATACATTCTAAAAAGTGAAATAATTCCCCACCTTCTCAGGCTAAAGTGCTACGAAAATCTTAAGTAGCACGTTACAAAATTCTGTTCATAATTCAGCTCTTTCATCTTCAAGTTGTTTTAGCAATATGTATCAGGTGGATGCTGATAATTTGTTAGTGCTACTGGAAGTTTTTTCATTGCTTTTTTTTTTTCCTTTTCAAATTGACCCCATTTCACTGGTCTTCCCTTTCCTCCATCCTATTCTCCACTATTCTCCACTCCAAACATAACTGCTGTTGTCTGTCTCATGTAGATTGGCTCCCTCCTCTCCTCTCCACCAAGCCCCTATAGTATTTCAACAATGGTTCCTTCTCGTATCTCCCCTATTGCTCCTCTCCAGTTGTATCAGAGGTCATATTCGCTAAAATCCCAGCTCTGTCCTTTTCTTCCTTAAGACCATGGCAATCCACAAAAAATACAGAGAGGAGGGTTTGTTCTCTTCAGGTTTCCCAGAAATGCTGGCTGGATGCCTTCCAGTGCTCTTCCAGCCAGCACTACAGACTTTAACTGGTAGGAAAAACACTTTCACCTTCAACAAATGCAAACCCTAGAGCACTACCTGCTTCATCGTTCCTATCTGCACTTCAACTATGCAGCCTCTTCCATTTCTCATAAGCACCCTAGGGTTTCATGTTAACTGCTATCCCCTCAAAGCAGACAGAGGTGACACTATGAACAGCTTAATGAAAAGGCTACTCAATGCACAGAAATTACCAAAAGTAGCAACCAAAATGTGGGGCATAAAGGAATGCAAAATAATACTGGCAGTCTCATGCTGCTGTAGAATAAACCACAGGTACCTTCTTACCAAGGGAACTGCATTCTGGTCTGATTATTTATCTCAGAAAAGAATAGAGAAAAAAATATGTAGACAAATTCAGAGACAAACAGGAGTAAGAAAGAGGAGCTTTGAAATATCTCCATTTGGAGACAAACTGCAGAGGTTGGGACAGTTCAGAAATAAAGTTCAAAGCAAGTGATTCATTAAAAATGCTCATTAGTTTTATATTAAAAGTTAACAAATATCAACAACAGTAAAAAAAATAGAAAAGGTAAAGCAGGCATTCTCACATTCCTTGACAAGGCATACAAGGCAAAGCCACAGCAGCGGCTTGATTAAGGCCTTGATTTCAGCCCGAAGAAAGGGAATATTTCCACAAAGCTGTGTGTAAGTAGCCAAACAAAACTTAGGGCTATGGTTTCAAATTTGTAGTCATTAATATTACTAGCAGAGTTAAAATGCAAATACAAAAAATGAGAATATCTGCATCTATGCCAATTAAAGAAAATCAGATAAAGGATACAAATTTCTACGTTTTCAGGCTTGGATGAAGTCTGACTTAGAAGACTAGGAAGCATACTTGCTGACAGTGTTCTTACTAAAGGAGTAAGTTATTCCGTAAGTCCATGCTACAGGCTTTAATTTGCTTTGTTTTCAGTCTATTTACTATTTAGAACAAAGTGTTGGCTGTACCAGAGACATGGTAAGGGATTGCTACAGTGATCTCATTGGGGTTTCTGTGTCCCCAGGATAACTTTCTGACCTGCATGAAAAAGCCGTTCCACTCCTGTGTTCAGAACACAAGAAAGAGGATGAAAGAATTTAATTAATTAGGAACAATAAGAGAGCTTTCATTAAAAGTCATGAGGCAAAAGCTGTCCCCAGCCCCAGGAGACAGATTTGACACGCTCTGAAGCAGACTGCTGTGAGTCAGCGGGCAGGAGAAAACCATACAGACTGCAGCCACATCCTGTGCCCAGGGTACTGCCTTGCGTCTTGTTGCAGACCAGCAGATCCTGACTTCTATCCCATCCTGCCAATTCAAACCTTCTCCTCCCGCAGCCTGTGGAATGCACATTCGTTTTTTTCTATATGCACAAGAGACCATTCTCAGGTTGTCTCACATATTACTTTTGTCCAGTGCAGCCTTATTAAACACTTGCAGGTTCGGGTCTAAAGCATTTTAAATTTCCTGCACAAAGCATGTATTTTACACCAACAAAACCTTCACTTTAGGTTTTGAAATGCTGATGGGGCCAACATACTGATCATTTGCCTGCCAGGTTATTTTCTTACTTACCATATGCTGGCTGTGAAGTTTTTCCAGAAGGGTGTTGTCTGTGCCTTTGGGGAATCGACTCTCTTCATTCACCAAAGCCAGTAGACCTAGTTTCTACAGCCAAAAAAGAGACAGGCTTTTACAGTCAACAAAAGCTCTAACTACACAGCACCAAGCCAAGAACTAGGGATCTGCACAGATCATTGAGCAATAACCCCTGAGTTATACCCAGCAAAGCTCAAGCTGAAAGCAGAATTCTGGCCAGTCAATGCATTCAGCAAGCAGAACATAAGTGGAGATTATTTATAAAAAGTCACATTAAGGTTTTACATAAACACTAATCCCTGTCTAAAACTATGACACCCTTCCTAAGCTTACTGTCAACAATAAGCAGAGGTCCGCTTTCTTGAGCCAAGGCTATGACTAGAAGAGCCCACACTTTTGCCAGGTCACTATGGGAAGAGGATCTAAGCAAGTACCCCTTTTTAAAACCAGGAAACCCCGAAGGGTCTCAAAACAATCAACAGTCCTCACTGTGATCCCTGGAAACTGTCACAGACAACTGTCACAGAATCACAGAATCACAGAATATTCTGAGTTGGAAGGGACCCACAAGGATCATCGAGTCCAACTCTTAACACTGTCTCCCTGGCGGGAATCGAACCCAGGTCTCCCACACACCAGATGGGGACACTTACCACTGTACTAAAGTGGATTTAGAGACCTCACCTTCTCGATAAGGTCCAGGCACTCTGCATTGTCCATCCAGTCAATGGCTTCCCAGTTTATCCCTTCCCTGACAGGGAAAAATCAAATCAAGTCATTTACCAAATTTCACCTAATTTTTAAAACTGTAGGTGCTCTTTCAGGAGTGATGAGCATCAGACCAAGCAGTGATGGTGATGGACAGTTTGCTACCCAGCTTCAAGAGTCAACTACTGACCCATTAATCTGGAAAGCAGACCTGAAGCACATCTGCCAGAAGACTGAACCACAGGTCACAGGTCCACCAGGAGAGGAGACAGGAGAGAGTTTTCTGGGAGCGTTTTGAAGAGCATGACACAGGTAAGCTTTGGCCTAATGTGCAGTAAGCCTACAGGGTGGTCCTGCATCTTTCAGAATAGGAGCTGGTGTAAGTACAAGTAGTGCAATTACTGTGCTTTGAAAATCACCCATGAAATTCTGTAAATCTACTGAATGTGTTTTCCCTCTTATGAGTTTCTTACACTCCTATAATGCAGGATTCACAGGTTCACAGGTTACTCTGAGTTGGAAGGGACCCACAGGATCATCTAGTCCAACTCCCAAGCGAAAGCCCATCCAGGGACCAGGCCACAAGCGTGGAACCACAGGCACCACGCTCCATCAACAGGATGTTTGTTTTTTCAGAATTCAGAGAAGCCTGGGAATAGCTATTCTTCAGGAATCCAAGGAAAACTACAGGCTATGTGTGGTGTGAAGCCACGTACTGACATGCTGATACCAACACCTTTCAGGTGGAGGCTAACATTTTGAAGACAGTGGAGCTGTTGCCTACAAACCCTTCAGCCTAGGCTTCATACTTTCAGGTTCAAAGCATTAAGATGAGATACAAGGAACTACTTAGTAAACCTGAGCAAGCAGAACTTACACAGTGAAAGATGAGCTTTAAGCACATCACCCTAGTATAATTTGATACATAGTCAATAATAAAATACTCTCGTTCTTTCCAAAGTTCAGCCACAGAACTTAAATTTCTATGCAATCATCAGGAAAAAGTCATTTATCATGATGATACCATTCTTAACACAAGCTTCCTGCAATGGTGGAACTGGCCTGAGAAGGGAGTGCATAAATAGCCTTGCAGTTTTGTAATCTTTAGAATTTAATGAATTGCCTATTCAACTGTATCCCTTTACAAGGCTTCTCTCATTTGCCCTCACTGACCCTATTCAATTGCTTCATTCACAAACATAAAAGCTTCTGTTTCAGAGTAACAGCTGAAGTATTTGTCTAGCAGCCCTCTCTAGAAGCAGAAATACTCTAGAACATCCCAGGTACTTCACCAAATACAATTTTATATAAAGCCCACAGAAGAAGAACAGCTGTGCAGAAAGCCTGCAGCTCAGGAAACAGCCTGATTAAATCTCCTTGCTGAGGGAAAGAGCCCTTTTTACAGTATAGGAATCTGTAGGACAGAAAGAGCTGTAAGGTATCTGTCTATCTTCAGGGACTTTACTTTTTGCACACCAAGATTCCATCCACATAACACTAATACCACCCTAGGTAAATCTTTACCGAAGTTATTAGTAAGTCAAATGATCATTTATTCTAATGAGTTAAAGCCTGACAACTTTCCATTCAGCTGAGACACAAAAGGAAATCTGGACTTTCTAAATACTTTAAGGATGACTGCTTTTGCCTGGAGACAAGTGACTGATGCTGGAAAAGCACATGGATAATGCTTATTGAGACACATCCACAGTCATGATTGCACTAAGGCCCAGCTGTCCCTCCCATCTCAGCAGTAGAGACTGAACAGCACAGGAGAGGAATGATGTCCTCTCTTCTACTACACATGAAAGCAATAGGGGTCCCACTCCCTCTGTTTGTCACCTGTTGTACTCCAGCTGCTCCAAGGAGAAGATGTGCTTGTTGAAATACTCCTGGAGTTTCTCATTTGCATAGTTAATGTTAAACTGCTCAAAACGATTCACCTGCAAGAAGAAACAATGATTATAAAACCTAGCATTCTTGTCCCTGAGCACTAAAAGAATCCATAGCAGCAAGGGGGAAGGCGCCAGGCCTGGAGTAAAGCCAGAGAACATAGTGGTGTCAGATGGACATAAGGAGGACAGTATGGGGAGGTCTACTAGGAGAACAGCTCTTGTAGACGATTCAAGGTTAATTCAGTAAAACTAAATCATAGCAAGGGATACTAAAACCAATTATGTTTCTCGTCTTGGAAGAAAGAAATATTATTCCCTGAGTGTTAGGTCCCTGGGCTTTCTCTTCTGTGAAGTATCTGACACACAGGATTCTCCACACAATGCAAAACAGATGTAAACAAATAATGTACACATACACATGGATATTTAATTCACATACAAGTAAAAACTTCAGTATTATGGATCACAGCACATCGGCTTAAGGTCTGTGTCACAAACCAGACTTTGAATATCAGCCTATATGAATACAGGTGGCAGAAATGGGCAGCTAAATACATATTGCTGCTTTGAGGGGAAGTGACAGTGGGGAGTCCTCCCTAGACTGCCCTATGCTATTCTTAACAGGATATAAACCCATGAAAATTCCTTCCTATAAAACCAATCCACCCCACAAAAGATAAAATCCTGACCTGAAAATTCTCGAAGCCGAAGATATCCAGGATGCCCACAGACTTAAAGTTTTCCTTGCCTTTGATCTTCGTATTAATCTTGTTAATGAGCCATGAAAAACACTGGGAATAGAGCGCCATAGAGAGGGAGTCTCTGGAGTCAGCTGCCTGTAAATACAGAGAGAAAAAACAAGTCAAACAGGGAACAGAAGGCACAAGAGGCACATGAGTCTCTGTGGGACTTCAGGTTCCTCCACTCCTCTTCAGAGGCCTCAGCCTCTGTACTGGCTGTGTATGGTGCAATATTTATATGTATCAAGTTTTCAAATAGCCAGGACACATACAGATGAGCCATGTATAACTTTTGGGTAACTGAACTTGAGAGGCTAAAGGAAGTAGCAAAATCAGTGACATCTTTTAGAACAAGTGCTGTGGGGGGCAGGGAAGGAGGCAAAATACCTCGCAACTAAGCCCACAACAGTCATTTGCATCACCTGAGCCAACATTTGCAGTGACAGGCAAGGTATCTTGGTTCAGTTCTCACAGTAGAACTGTTAAATGGGTGTCTGCTCAGTTTTCAAAAATCTGGTAGGTCAGGATTTATTAGAGTACTCTGCCACCAAGTAAACCTTCAAAAATCCTCTTTTCAAAACTTCCCTGCAAACAGCATTATCCTCCTGGAATCTAGTTAAGTAGGCCAACAGCCATGACACAGAAGATCATGGGTTGAAAGACTTTTCTATAGCTGACCCAACATCCCATGCAGCGATCACAACCAAGTGAAAAAATAACTTAAATTGTGATCTCTGACAGGCAGTAGATAATTGGGTTTGTGTATGTAAGTGTGTAGATGAACATCAAAATCAAACTTTGGTATCTCAAGCTAAAGCCTGCTACTTGATAGCTGTAAAAAGAATGAGGTGGTTGAAAATTTTGGTAACATTAGGACAGACAAAAGTGGCACACCTCAAATCTTCCAATTAATAAAGGGACATGCAACAGAACCACAAATTAAGACGCTGATCATGTGCTGTCCTTCTGCACATATACCATTTAGAATGGGAAACTAGAGTCTAGGGTTCTGGAAAGAAGAGAAGGCCAAAAATAAGCATTCACAAGAAGACATGATATCAGAGAGTAGAAAAAAGGGTCAGGAGAGAAGACAGCAAAGATCATGACTAGAAGAAAGATGCTGGAAGTGGGTAAAGATCCTGCAAATTGGAGACACGGAGATAAATGTCAGGGCATGCCCAAGGACCTTCGCTGGTAGTTCATGAGACTGGTAACTGCAACTACATAAGTTTCTGCCTGACCCTCCTGGACAAGCAGCGAAGTCCCAAGTGGGAAAGGAAGTTGACATCTAGAGAATGTAATGTTGAGGGGTGAGCAAGCAAGTAAGTGAATAATCGAGTAGGGTAAAAGCTGTAATCTTGTCATTTCATAAATAAACCATAGTAACTAGATTGCAAGTTGTTTCCCCTGTCTTGCCTGTGACACCAGGCCAATTCCTTCAGGAGGCAAGACCAGCAATGACTGATCTTATAAATGCACCCTTGTCCCCTTCAGTTTTGCAACCCTAAACAACATGATCTCTCGTGTTCTGCTTTGCTAATGGCACAGAGTAAATGCCTCTAAACCCTTCCAGCCCCTCAACAAGCTTCTGAGGCCCAGCCTGACAGATTTGCCTTTTCACCCAACATCACTGTTTTTCTTTCTCCTTTCTCTTCCTGGATACTATCTCCTCATCAGCAGCTCAAGGTCAGCACAGAGCAACCTCCCTTCTCCACAGAGGAGAACATTTCAAAGCATGGGCACACACATCTTTTCTGAGTATTCTTTTCTGAATATTTCTTCTCTCCATCTTTTATTATTTGGGACTGAGAATACCCTCAAGGCCATGCCTGTGTAGTGCCTCTGGCTACACAGTAAGTTGGATTCATTTTCGAGGAACAGGACCTCCCCATCCAGCTGTAAACAAAGCCACTTTCCCTACAGTATGCTTCAAATGAGGTTCTGAAAGGCTCCTTTTATCCTCCCAGCTTTGCCTGCCTTTAGGCCAATTCATCCATTCAGCCCACTGAAATGTCAAAGCTCAGATGGGTAACGAGCCCATTACATACTGAGAAATCCTCAGTAACTTTAGCGACACATTCCCACAAGCAGAGGGAATAGGGAGGTGCAGCACATGAGGGGTTAAGCAGGAACTGCGTACAGTGCAAAAGGCTCACCTAGTGTAGACAGCTAAAGGGTAGCACCCACTTGCTATCACAATTTTCTTGTGGTGTTAGTACATCACTGGGCTGCAAGTAGTAAGTGTGGGGTCCAAAACACACATAAAATGTCAGCAATAACTATCATATCTTCAGGGATATTCTTGTAAATCCTACAACTGCATATTGTTATTCTGGACTGCATGAAGGGTCTCTGGTATTATTTGTTATCCAACCTTACACACTGCTAGAGAAAGATGTGGCTTATGCAGGACAGACAGGTGAGAAGAGAAACTGTGGTACTGGATACTGAGGATATCTACCACAAACTACAGGCTGAAAAATAATTTTCACACAATTTCACTGCAAAGAAAGGTCACAGACTATGAAAAAAAAAAAAAAAGAGACCATTTCTTAAAGGCAAAACTTAGCTTAGCTTGTAACATATTAGCAGGTGTGTTCGCAGCAAGAAAAGAACTGACTGCTCTGCCATAATGAGCAGTGCTGAGGCTTCAGCTTGAATATGGTGTCCTGTTTGCAGCACTCAACTTCTTGAAAGATGTGGGAAAACAAAGACAGAAGACAAAGAGATTTATAAAATTACTTACAAGGAAGCACTGAAGGAACTGGATTGTTTAGCTTAGAAAAGAGAACACCACATGAAAAACTTCACAGAAGCCAAAGCTGGGATGTCAAAGGTAATCTAAATATGAGGAAAATCTTTTCAACTCCAGACTCCACTGCAGCTAAAGCAGGATACTTTAAGATGCTGTGAAATTCCTTCCATGGGAAATCTGAAGGAAAGTTAGACAGACATCCATCAGAGAGAACCCAGTAACTCTGGTTTGTCTGCCAATGTAGGCATTGGATTGATAACCTTCTGCAGTCTGTCCCAGCATAAGATTTCCTGTACAGATGTTCATTTTGCTGTAACATAATGCATCTTCCATCCTAGTAATATTAGTCCTTGTTTTCCAGTGTCTTGCATTTTATTAATGACTTAAGATTTTCTACAGTCATCTGTGCATGGTCCTAGAACACCAAGAGTGCCCTCAAGTGATCAGCAACACCACAAGTGCTACATACCATTTTATTTGGTCCTCTGTAGTTGCATGGATATAGAAAGAAGCTATTGGGGGGTAACAACCTAAAATCTGCTGGATGTTTTGTGGTAACTGTGTGCAAGCTTTTACCTTCCAGTAAATGAAGTGCAATCTGGGAGTTCTGGAAGGTAAAAGCACACGTGCAATTACCACGAAGCATCTGATGCGCCTTGCTCATGACACAAGTATGACCAGTTCCTGATGACTGAAGGTGACTTAAAACCAGTATTATGCTTTGACATTTGCAAGTGAACTCCCCTGTAAAACCTAAAAGGCAGAGTCAACATTGGGACGTGAACTACCAATAAGAGCAAAATACCTGAGGAAACAGAAAGCCCTAAACTGGAATGGGTGATACAAGAGGGAGACAGAGGGCCTGGAAATGCAGAAGTGGCAGAAGCAGTAGCACAGCCTAGGACACTTACCTGCTCCACAGTGAGAGGGGAGCTGATCTCTTCCCCACGCAGAATCATGGACCTCTGCGTCAGTACTTCGGAAAGCTGAAAGGCGTCTAAGCCCAGGAGGTCACTGGCAACATTCAGCACTAATAACAAAGAAAACCACACTTTTTTCCTCCTGCATGGATTGCCATAACTCATGGACTACCCATATTCTGCTCAGGGAGGAAATCCCAGGGACTCCTACAAGGCAAGTGACTAAACTCCAGCACAAAACACACTCCCCTTTACTTAATTTTCTGGGGACTGCTCAAAGCTGTAAGCTGACATAACCAGCCTGAAGCAGAGTCAGCACCCATTCTGGGTCACAGTCAGATACTTATATAAATATGTCACCCTTTCTGCTGAAAACAGGAAGAACAAAGCCCTGTGTAAAGCTCAGCACCAGCAAAATATTTATTGGATGAGAAGATAGGCTTTCCTAAAGGCAGAATAGTACAGTCTGAGTGTGGGATTGCTAAACTTGGATATTAAGAAGAGAGAGAATTAACTTAGGACTTGAAGCACATGTACATAATACATATTTATTGCTTCTGTGTGTTTAGGGATTCACTTTGCCAGATCAGCTCAGATTGCATAACCGTAACAGAGTGCACACTAGCAAGTGCTTCAAATGAAGATGAAGGAAAGTCTCTGACAGACTACTTTTACCTCAAACTCATCCCTGATCCTATTTCTTCTGTCTCTCTCAATGCAAAAGAGAAACTGTGAAGCCATGGACTCAAACTGAGAGTATTCAGAGGGCCACAGCTCAACTAAATCACATCAGTGCCCTGTAGCTGTGCATCCTGTAGCAATGCTGGCAAAGGCAGTGCATACCAGCATAACAGAGGGAGAAAGGACAATAGAATGAGCTTTACTGGGGGTATTATGGGGCTTTGCATGGTCTATCAAGTTGCTAGGGTCCCACTTACCTGCTTTTGTTGTAATCTGGGCCCCACCAGCTGTCATGAATTCAACATTTCCCAAATGAAGTGTGCCAGAAAGAAGTTTGAAAATGTCTCTGATCTCTTCTGTGCTGAAGTCCACCACTTTCATGGCAGTCTACGCAAAACCATACAGCTGTATTGGCTATATGTACGGCCAAGTACAATGTAAATACCACACTCAAGCCCAGCCTAGGTAAAATTTAAAACTCAGAACTATAGTCACCATGAATCAAAGTGAAATGGGATTGCACATAACCTCTCTCAGCTATACAACTGTCAATGATCTTTATTGTCTCTCATTCTCTTCTACATTTACTCTATTGCCAACTAAGTTAGGTGAGCATTTGCTCTGTTTTTAAGTTGGACTTTGCTGCTGCCATTGCTGGTCTGTCACAGGAAGAATTGGTTTGTGACTACGTGAGGAAATCCATCCCTGACCACTGACAGCACATGTTACATATGTTACTGGATGGCTTCCACATTCTCCCTTATTTTCTTCCCTGAAGGATGTATTCATATAATATACTTAATTTCCTTTGAGCCACATATACCCCTTAATTAATTCTAGCTTAGAATAGTAGATTTATGCAGCAAGATTTAAAACCAGGCTTTCAGCATTAACTGCTAGGTTAGAAACAGGTTACCAGATAATGAGGAATTATGGCACATTCCCTCTGTCTTTGTGCGCACATGTGAGCCAGGGTTCTTGGGGCATAAAAGGACTTTGAGAAGTAGGACCTAGTTTTCACGCATTCACCCAGTCAGAAGGGCACTCTGGGGCTCTAGTTCCCTTCTTTCCTCCAGGCATCTCCTCAGCTGAAGTATAAATGCCATGTTGCCATTGAAACCTCTGCTGTACAAGAGATGCTTGCTTCTCTTAAATCACACCTAAGCAGGAGCTATTAAAATCCTAAACTGACTCCTCTTGCCTTGTCTACCTGGTTTAATCCACATTATTAAAGCCCTAAGGCCAATAACCATATATCAAATAAAACATCAATTTGCACATCCATCCAGCTAAACACATAACCTCTGGTAAAGCTACAGATGTCTACTGAAATCTGTATGGTATCTCAGAATATGCCATTTGCATAGGTGCTAAAACTTTACTGGCATATTTCTGGAGAACAGTAGCTTCAGACCAGACACTTCCACTTCTAATGATCAATTTGATGTTTCCTGCATCAGGCTATCTAGGAGGCTCCCAGGAACCATTACGGAGTGGGGCTCATGCTCCCCAGAATTACCTATCATTCTAAATTATTATTCATAGTGTTTCCCAAATTTCCATTTGTGTACACTAAAAACACTTTTTGAGCCTTGTTTTTACCATAAACATGCAGAGCTGAGTTTCAGACTTATTGAACACCCAAATTTGGCTTAGGGCAAATATATTCTGCCTGAGAGATCTAGATGATGTAGCATGTTTAGTCCATGAGATTATGCCCGAAAGTTCAGGAGGAGTTAGGACTGGACTCACCATGACCTTACTGAACATCTCTACATCATTCAGGTTCTCATCAGTCACACAGCCAGACTGGTTCAAGTAACGGTAAGTCTCTGGCTCAGAGAGGAAGAGGCTCTCTGCAACACAAGAAAAAAGAGGCATGAGAAAGATAACAATGTATTTAGCAACCAGCTTTCTATTTCTATGATCTTGGTTTCCCCAAAAAGTATGCATGTTTACCATAGGGAGAATTCATCTGAACAGATTTCACATCCCTCAAAAGCCACACCTAGACAGTGAAAGCACTGGGAGGGCGAAGAGGAGAGTATAATGTACCAAAGCTTGCAAATGGTATGCAAAATTATTTAGAACAGTAAACTCCAAGCTGCAGAGTCGCAAAAGAATATCTCATAAAAGTGTGAAGAAAGTAGTCTGAACTATACACATATGGTAACAACCTCTAAACTAGATAGAATCACTTGAGATAGAGTTCAGAGAGCCACAGTCAGATTACTGAAGACATCTCAGTGCTGAGCAGCAGTCAAAAAAGTTCAGTTCCTTCAGTTTTAGAAGGAACACAAAACTAAATATAAAACCAGAATTAGGTCTCTGTACGTATCTGTAGTGGAACATACTACCTGCAGGTTTGATCCCCCATTCTGAAAAGAACAGGGGAGAATGAAAAATCAATGGAGAAAGGAGACAAGGATGACTAAGAGCCAACACCATATTACAGATTGGAAAGTGAAGCAGCCTGAGACACCACCTTGGAGAGGGAGATGGGGGGGAATAGCAGATCTGCTGAAGAAAAGAATCTGTTTTGTATGTTTTCCTAAGTACTTGCTGATAATCATGGTGCCCACTATTTTTCTTTGCATTAGATTAATCTCTGAATTGACCTATGTGGCCGTTCCTGCACATACTCCCTAAAACTGAAGCCCTACTCTGTCAGGCCCAAATCTTTCATCTGATGATCCTACCACATAAAGAGCAAAACCATAAAGCAACTCCCCAGTCCCTCAAAACCAGAGTGCAACTGTAACATCTTCCTGCCTGTCTATCTGACCTCTGCAGCAAGATCATCAGTGCTCAGCAGCGCCTGGGACAGGTACACACAAATCTTGTAAAGGGGATGCTGCACAACAAAGAGGATTCATCCAGTCTGCAGCTACCACTTTCTCTGTGTGCCTTCTTCCAGACACACCTCTCCCTTCCCCATGTAGAGAACCCTAAACCCTTTATTCAGACACTATACATGTTTTGGTTCTAGTTCTTCCACTACATTGCTGATCTCATTCTTCTCTCTACTGTTATTTATACTGAAGGTTTGTTGCAAAACTCTGTCTGTCAGTCCAAGGTTTGAACTCCTCCAGCAGCTCCCATCAGCAACTGTGTCAAGACTCTTTACCCTTCTTTGGCCTCTAGCCAGTTTCATTACCTCATCACTTTGCACAGATGCCTGAAATGTCTTTTCTCATATAGCATTTCTGTCATCCCCAGCCTCCTTCTCTCAACTCCCCTCTTTTCCACAAAATCACCATATGGTCTGTGAGAATAAGCCACAAATCAAGTACCTGAAATATCCAAACTATTCCATGCTCTGACTTACACCTGCTTCACATGCTGGACTGGAAAGAGGACAAAGCCATATCATATAAAATGCAATTACCTTTCTGCTCCCTGCTCACACCAGCTAGTAGAGCATAAAAGATGTGATAATTCCTCTCTCCAGGGTTCTGGTGTACCACTCTGTTCTGAAACAAAGAATAAAAGAGTAGCCAGTAGAAAGAGATTGGACTTGGGGTTGCAAAGGCAAAGAGAAGATACAGGTAAATCTCCAGGGACAATGCACAAGAGGAGCTTCTTCCAGTTGAGTGATGGGTTTATCTAAATAAATCCTATATTCTATATCAAGATCTTGTCACATGTAGCTGTGCAACTGAACATGTACTGACCACTCTGAACTCAAGAGCACGCGGACAAACTGAACCTTGTCAGTCCTGGCACTGCTCCTCGGCGAGTTCCTGAGTCCAAAGTAAACTACATCAGAGCAGAGATGCCTGCATCTGGAGTTGTACTCCATATTCCTCTCTGTGGAACTGAGTTTCCAGGTATGTACTTGTTTTCTCTCCCTTTCCCAAAGGTAAACAGCTTTTTCTTTGGATCTCTCTGTAATGGAGTGAGTGCATGGAGTTTATCAAAGACAGAAGAAGAGGCTCTGATATATACAGAACAAACACTGCTCCTCTGCCTCTTCCTCAGTAGGGATAGTTGCAGTAGAAACACCTAAGGAGCTAATGTCTACACGTTGCGATGGAGACAGCATCATCCAGGAGGTGATCTGGCACTGCCACAACATACTATGAGGAGGGAGCTCACCCAGCAGCCCGCAGAGGTTATACCTACCTTTTCCAGTAAATCTGAACAGTAAGTTAAGGAAAAAACATTCAAGTGACAAATGCACAGATTTCCTCATGACTGGCAAAGAATCTTCTAGACATGTTTGGACGAACCCTGTAACAAGCAACAAATCATTAAATAACTGATTCTTTGGAAAGTAGGTAAAGAGTGGTCCTAAACATCATCTTGGATCATTCTCTCTGCTCATTTTTCAAGGAGGTATGATGTGCCAAAGACACACAATTTAAAAGGGCAGGGTCAGATAGAGCATAGGTCATCTAACAAAGGATAAGTCACATTAGGAACACCTAGAAAGATTAGAGGCCACTCTGATCTGAAGTTCTGTATTGCACAAAGGAAGTCTTGCATCAGTTCTCATTGCTTCTGCAAGAGACTGCTATCTATAATCTACTGACAGCACAAAGAGCAGAGACTAAACAATCCAAGACTGTTATTTACAACAGTAGTAAATTCATCTGGCTGCTATTCCAGTGGAAATCAGTGTGGTTTGCGGTCATCAGCAGCTTTGAACATCAACATCAAGAAATGCAGCCAGGGCAGCTTTACCTGCCTGATGTAGAACCTTTGGGAGAGGGGTACATGGGCACACAGGAAAATAAAATAATAATGGCACAACATAATTTGACTATATCCAGTGTTCATTGTCCTTGTTGTTGCCAGAACAGGCTACCTACAGAAGTGACCATGGCACCAAGCCTGTCAGAGTACAAGGAGCATCTGGACAATGCTCTTAAGGCATACAATTTCATTTTAGTAGTCTTGAGGGGAGCAGGCAGTTGGATTCAATGATCCTTAGGGGTCCCTTCCAACTTAAGATATTCTATGATTAGGTTTACAAGGTCCACTGGAGAGAGCAGACCAAAACAGGGAGTTATAATTCTCTTCTGTATCCAAATATTGTGCAGAATATATTGATTCTTAGTTTGATCTCACTTTTCTCAATCACAAATTCATTAGCAAAGCTAACATAAGGGAATAATTTTATGGGGAACAAACAGGATGTAATCAACATGGGGGATCTTCGTATGTAGCAAATTCCAGGATTTTATGATCAAGTGTTGGGATTGTTAAAGCAAAAAGTCAAACCATGACCCTACCTAATGAAGTACCTAAACAAAAGGTTTCCAGAGTTAGGTGCTGCAGACCCACAAAACAAACACTTCTTCCCTCTGTAAATTGCAAGTCTGCTCACAGTTATAAACTGGCTTTGAGAAACTGTGCTGAGGGATTTGGTGACCCACCCTGAGCTCCTCCTCATCTTCACTCACTTCATCCATTCCTGGTCCATTCAAGAAAAGGATACAATCAGTTACTTGGCCTCCCTGGATGTGTCCATGTTGAGAAAAGTGCAGCTGGATGAACTTGCCAAAGCGGCTGGAGTTGTTGTTATAAACTGTCTTGGCATTTCCAAAGGCCTCCAGAATGGGGCTGCAGAAACAAGGCAATGAAGATAGGATTAGTGATGGGATATCATTAAAACAAAGTGTGTGCCCAGTGTTTTGACATTTCCACAGTATGCTCTGCCATGAGAGATTAATTTGTTACAGCACCAGCCTGGACAAGCTGGGAGAGCTCAAGGGCAAGGAAGGATGGCAAGAGCAATTTAATGTGCTGCTCAATAAATTTTAAATCTTTGGGGGTTGCAGTTAATTAAATCAGTCCCCAGTCAGTATGGTGCTCACACTGTCAATGGGTATTCTCTACCAATGTGGCTTCAGGAAATGAAAGGTGGCAAGACTCAGCCAGGTTGTGTCCTTAACACAGCAGCATTCTGTGAACAGGACTGTATTTTTTTCAGGATTTTTAAAAGCATCAGATACATAAGGAAATATTCTGTAGCTTTAAACCACATCCTTCTATATTCATTCTACTTTTTTTATTTCTCCCTTTGAAAGAGAAGACAATATAATCCACCTCTTAAAATTACAGGCAAACATCTTCACACTGACATAGTAATAACATTATTTGTTTGGTACTGAAATCTGATATTGGAATGCACAAGTCCCTGTTACCTAAATCTTGGTTCGGCTGATACAAGCCACATGGTTTCCAAGTTGAGGGCCTATACACACACAATAGATTTGAAAGCTACATTCTAAGAGAGCCACATCATCCACTTCAGGAAGAAAAAAAAAATTGGAAAAAGAAATCTATCACCAACATCAGAACAGGTGATAAATTTGAAGAATTTTGTCTCCTGTTCAGCTTCTGGTCTTCAGGAGGTGAAAAAGGTTAAAAGCAGTGAGTTAAAATACAGCTTGGTTCTCACTTCACAGAACAGCGTAAGAGAAAAGCCTAAACTACTCAAAGTGACACACTGAATCCAGATTTAAAATACTCATTTTCTGCACTTTAGCCAATTCTAAAATAATCTGAAGGCCTGACAAGCAAGGAGTCATAGAAGTGCTAGAAGAACAGCCTGTATGTTGCCATGTCTAATTTTAAAACATATATAGTTCAAACAAAAATTATTACCTTGACAGGCCAGAGAGATGGGCAGACTCCAATAATATGAGATTTAACAAGTCTAAGTGCCGGGTTCTTCACTTTGGACATAACAACCCCATGCATCGCTATCGGCTGGGGGATGAGTGGCTGGAGAGTGGTGAAATGGAGAGGGATTTAGGAGTAACGATTGACAAGAAACTTAATATGAGCCAGCAGTGTGCCCAGGTGGCGAAGAAGGCCAATGGCATCCTGGCCTGCATCAGGAACAGTGTGGTCAGTCGGTCCAGGGAGGTTGTCCTTCCCCTGTACACAGCGCTGGTCAGACCTCATCTTGAGTACTGTGTGCAGTTCTGGGCTCCCCAGTTTAAGAAGGATGTTGAGCTGCTTGAGAGGGTCCAGAGAAGGGCGACAAGGATGGTGAAAGGACTGGAGAACAAGCCATATGGGGAGCGACAGTGGGAGCTGGGACTATACAGCCTGGAGAAGGGAAGGCTCAGAGGTGACCTCATCGCTGTTTACAACTACCTGAAGGGAGGTTGCAGTCGAGTGGGTGCGAATCACTTCTCTCAGGCTGACGACACCAGAACAAGAGGACATGGCCTCAAACTACACCAGGGGAGGTTTAGGCTGGATGTTAGGAAGAGCTTTTTCACAGAGAGAGTGATCCCTCAGTGGAATGGTCTACCCAGGGAGGTGGTGGAGTCGTCATCCCTGGAGATGTTTAAGAGAAGACTCAATGAGGAGCTCAGTAACACGGTCTAGATGTTGGGAAGCTTGGATAGATGGAGCGTGGTGTCCATGGTTCCACGCTTGTGGGCCTGATCCCTGGGTGGGCGTTCACTTGGGAGTTGGACTGGATGGTCCCTTCCAACTCAGAAAAACCTGTGAACCATTATTACTCTGACAAATACTGGCTTTTAAACATACTCATCAATCTACTGTTCAGTTCCACTGGGAACTGGGGCAAATATACGATTATTCACAAGTTAATGAATATAGCATAAAAAATAATCACATCTACAAACAGCACTAGAGCTTGCAGAAAGCATCAGGTCTTGCCAGTGCTTCCCAAGGATGAAAAACCTTCAGGAAAATTAGGGCAGTATTTTCCTAACTTATCCCTTGAAACAATCACTTTCAAGAAACAAGCATAGAAATTATAACACATTACAACTACAGAAATGCCAGTTAGAGAAATCTCTGTGCACGGATCAGGAGGTAAGTTCCTTGCCCTGGGGAATTTGAACTCCAGGACCCAAAACTCTGAAACAAGTATGTAAATAAGGACACTGCACAGGAATATCCTACTGAGCAAAACAATGCCATGAATAAACAAAATTAATGGGGAGAGCCAGGACGATAAGGTTATGTGATATGACCACCACAGCAGCAGTGAGAGTGCAGGAACCAGCCAGCCAATCTTTAAGGCTCTAAATCATGTTACGTTATGTAAGAAAAGCACGAGGAAGTATCTTCATGGTTTTCTCTGGCAATTGGCATCAGTGCTGAAGTCCTTCATACAAAGAAGCAGGTGTGTGTCTGAGGCTGGCAACAGTTGCAAGGCAGACCTGGGAGGGTGAGCTGGTTTAGCCAGGAACTAGGGGAGGTGCCTGGGCTGAGCAATCTGCCCCCTCCAGCAGCACATCCCAATATCACACTTGATCCAGCAGTGAACTGTAAGGCGGAGCAGTGCATCAGGAAGGTGATGCTGGCTGCTCAGCTGTATGTGGGCAGGTTTAGGGTTAGGGTAAAAATTTTAGGATTCAGAATTATGGGAAGCAGTTTCAGCAGGGCAGCAGGAAGAGAAGTATTGAATTAAGAAATACTGCAATATATGCAGAAGATTCAAAGACTTCGGGGACAAATAACAGGAAAGTTGGCTATGCTGTCAGCAGTGGCACCCAACATGGGGAAGGAAGCTTCAGAGTGAAACATGCAAGAAAAAGACTGAAAGGAAAATTAGCATTTTTAATGAACTGATGGACATTTTCAAGAGGAAAACAGACCAAATCAACAGTGCCAAAGGAATTTTCAGAGTCTGATTTATGAGATATACACCAAGCATGAGTATTACAACACAAGCAAATGATAGAAAGTTGAAGGAAAACTGTTTACAATGCTGAGAAGGAATGAGAAGGAATTCAGCATTGTTCCTTGGTATGTGCTGGGCTGCAAGGGTGAAAATCTGCCATAAGCCAACATAAGGAGGGCCACTGGCAGAGCAAGATGCAAGTGAAGCTGAACTCCAAATACGAGGTAGCTTCATAGGAATGGCAGCAGCTTCTGGGTCTGCGCCAGGCCTTCAGTTTCTTGTCTTCAAGGAAAACATGACAAATCAAATTCTCTTGCACTCGCATTGCAATAGCTCATGTAGCACTAGAGATGAACACAGAATAGGTCACTCCAGCTCACAGCTGTGGCATCTTGAAGACTACCCACCATGATAAGCTCTCTGGATCACTGTCAAGTTACTACTTAACTTGCTAAGTGTGCTTGAGCCTTCTAAGCTGCTTGCCTTAGAGCAGATTCTGCAGATCTTCAGTCATGACAGTACTGCACATCAGAGCTTTTTTCAAATTGCCTACATCCCTGGTAAAATCTGCACACCTGCTAAGTATAAATTATCCAACAACAGTCTCTCAAGCACCAGGTACAAGGGCAGCAGCCCTTCTGCTCAATGTTGCTCTGCTTATGAGAATACTAAAACCGCCATGCTCCCACAGCCACCACATTAGACACTGCAAGTCTGCTTAGGCTATTTTCACCACAGTTGCCTGTAACTTTCCTGCACCACCATCTTTCAGGAAACATTCCTTCTCTCTAGTTTCTGAGCCCTGAAATATGCCACTTGCATATAAGTCACTTGCATACTGATAGTTCAAATGATTCCAGCTTATTCTACAGTTAGATCCTGCTGCAGATGTCTGACTTACTCCTGTGGAGGTTTCTGCAACTATCACAGGCTCCAGTTGGGACCAACCTACAACCTCGACCTTGATGGTACCAAACTGCAAGACTCCCAGCAAGGTCCTCCAGTCACAGGAAAGAAATTTTGTTTAATTTAATTTATTAAACAGAATTCAGGTATTAAGGAAAAGAAAACAGTAGAACAGCCACTTAAGTAAACATTTTTCCTCCCCCTTCCCCAGACTTGCCTAAAGTCCAACACCTACTGTCTTCCTTTTCTTAACTTCAGCTTTCATTTTTACCTCAGGTTACACCCAGTCTCTCAAAACTCCCCCCATGCGGCACCATAGGGACCTGGGATCACACACACACGATAGCTTCTTTCTGTTACTCTTTGCTTCCTTGCTTTCTCTGCTGCTCCTTGCCTCTTATTGGTTTTCATCAGCTGCAGTTTGCTTCTTCAGGTTTTTCTGACACTTTTTTCCTTCATGTCCCTGTTCTAGTGTGGGTCACCTGTGGAGTGTCTCAGGGATGTCCCTGCCCTTGCATGTCTCCCAAACAGGGGAGATACAGGTGCCACGTGCTTCCCTGCCTGATTCCTTGTCCAGGTCTAGGTGGGTGGTGGTTTGTTCCCTGGTGCCGGCTCCAGTCAAGACCACCTGGTGCCCCTTACAGCTCTGATAGACATTCAAGAAACCACTTGCCAGGACAGCAGGAAAGCTGCAAGGCAGCCCCTTAGGGCAAGACATACCAGCATTCTGGAACGTATAGAGGCCAAGGGAGAGCAGGGTTAATGGATGAGACCAGGAGTCAAAGAATGACAAACTCAGAGTGAGGGCAGCCACAACCAAAAGCTAGTGCATTAATTCTCCAGCTGCCATGCACACACCACGCTGCTCTTGGACAGAAACTTAATCCATTCACAGACAGTTGGCAGAGCAGCATCCTGGTGAGACCACCACCTTCACATTCTCCTGACATGACACCAGTCAGCTCTGTGATCCTCACTACCCAGGTGTGGCTCCATCCACGGCCCAGCTGCCCAGAAAGAAGGGTTTCTCCAAAGGAAGGGACCCCTCAAAGGCAGGCTGACTCAACATGCTGGGAGCCCATGAGGATGACTGTACCTGCTTTCCAGGATGGCTTCTTCCACGTGAGTGCTCTTCTCAGACACAGAGGCTCCAAGGGAGGTCTGGCTCATGGCTGACAAGAATTTCAGCAGCAACTTGGTGCTCTCAGTCTTTCCAGCTCCACTTTCTCCACTGTTAAGAAAATCACACATTTCATTCACAAATCCAGGACAGACAGAGCTGATGACCATCCCACCCATGGCACAGAAGGATCTCTAGGAATAAACACATGGCATCTCTGCTGTGACAAGCAGGGATCAGGCAAAGGTAGGGAGGATGGTTTGGATATTTAGGCAAATGCCAATGCAAATGGAACAGTGGGAGCAAGGCATGTGATGCAGCGAGGGAGTAGCTGGTTCTCCATTTCTAACCTTATCAGAACACACTGGCTGTCATGACGTTTCCACAAGCAGCAGTAGCACTCATTAGCGGTGGCGAAGATATGGGGAGGCAGCTCACCCAGCCGGTGCTGTTTGTACAGGTCTATGGCATCCATACTGTACAGACCAGGGATGGGTTTGTAGGGATTTACTGATGCCAAGATGGAACCAATGTTTGTCTAGGGGGAGAAAACAAAATACAGCAAGGAAATAAAGCTCCTAGGGGAAAAAAAAAAAAGATCATAACAAACACAGACACTGAAATAATTCACAGCGAAGGGAGAAAGCCAAAATAAGGATGTAAGGCTTCAGCAGAGAGCTCCCCAGTTTGGCAAAAAATGTCAAACCCCTGGGAAGAGGCTGCACAGTTGGGTATGGATGGGACACGCCGAATTTTGCTGCTTTACAATATAACATTCTTATCCTGTTGTCTATACTAAATTAAGCTTACACAATTGAAAAACATGAAGCCATCTTCATACCAAACTACCTTGCACTCTGCCTGAAACTGAATAGCATAGCCAGGACTGAAGGAGTCTCAGGAGATACCTCCAAGGCCCCTATCCACAGTCTTAAGTGAAGGGGGCTTGGGAGGGTTCAAGAACCTCCTGAACAATGAGGTGTGGCACAGACACACACACATGCACACACATGTGCGAAGAACCACTAAAGCATATAGTTTTTCTTCTGCTGAAAAATGCTGTTTGGAACAGCTCAAATCATTGTGTAAACAAATCAAAATTGACCGCTGAATAGGAAGATCTGGATTTCAAGATTTTATTTTGAATATATTTATTTTGAAAATCTAACCGTTCAAAAAAAGAGGTAGCAAGGTTTAAAATAAAATTCTCAGAGCCCAATATTGAATTTCAAATGTATTATTTTGTGAAGTCAGGAGGAAATCAATTTTGTTTTTTGGGGCATGACTTTTTCGGTTCAGCCAACCAGCTCAAATCCAGTTACTGTCAGAGCTGCAGTTCAGAGCAATGGTGCCACCTTTCTCCTAATGATGGCTCTGTAATATGATCAACATCCAGCTTACATCCTGCTGCTGGTGCAGTAGCCTCCCTCACAGGGACATCTGGGACTGCTCTACTCCAGGAATATCTCTTCTCAGGAGAGGTGACAGAGGAAACACTTAGATTGCTGCAGTAGGTGCCAAGCTTTGTGGTCAGGGACAACAGCTAGTATTATTTCCAAACAACGAACTACAAGTCACCACATATATATATATATATATAAGCATTTCAATACATCCACTGGACAAGCTGTAAATTGATGACAAGAAAGATGCATTCTGCCAAAAGAAACCTGGGGCCACAGCAATGCCAACCTCTGAAACCAGAAGCCAGAGTCATAAGATGCTGTAGTCACCCAAGTATTTATAACTCATTTATTAAAGCAGCAGTCAGAGACCATCAGGGGGAAAAAAAATCACCTTGGCCAAATTGCATTATCAGTATGAACAGGCTATCATGGAACAAGTCCTGAGGATTCCCTAATATGGACCTTTGTGGTCAGAAATATAATTCATTGGTGATGAAAACAATAAGCAAGCAGATGATCTTTGGCCAGATAGGTGGAGGGAAAGAGAAAACCACTGAGTGACAAAACATGGATCGGGAAAAAAAGCATTGTAGAAGCAATTGAGGAACAGAAATTGCCCAGAGACTACAAGATATCCATCCTAACTCTCCTCCCAGACCATCACAGCATCTTTTCCTCAGATGTTTTATATAGTTTTCCCAAGGAACAGAGCTCCTTTCCAGAGAACTTCTTTCAGTACACCCATCTCTTTCAAAGGTGTTTCTAAGGAAACTTTTCCTTCTCCCAGCTGCAGTCTCCTCATCACCTGCATTCCCTTATAGACAATTTCTACCTACAGTTTTTAATAGCAGTAGCATTTGTGCATCAATCATGTACATACCAGCCATTAGCAAAGTGATCACCTGCAAAGAAGTCTCCAGAGCAGGACAAGCTGCATGTGGCATGTCTACTTCTCAAGACAATAGATCCTACTTGGATGGTTAGGCATGGCATTGTTCAGGACAGCACAGAATGTGGCAGTACAGCCCCTGGCCCATTTATGCATCACTCACATTATGTTGGGTCTACTTTTATTAAGGAATACAGGAATTGCAAGAACGAAGGGGGAAGATGCACACCTAAAAACTGCAGGCTGTTGCTGTGCTCACATAATTGCCTTAAACAGTTGGGTAGAACTTGAATAGTATTTATCTGGAAAACAAAAGGTACTACCGAGCTTGTATTGCTGTAGCAAATTAATAATGGGTACCACACCAGTCTAGATATATTGCTACCTACACTCCCTATCAGAAAGAATCACCTTTAGGAGCTTATGACAGGATGCCTCAAGGCATACAGCTCAGAGCTGCCCTGACCTTTTCCACTGCAGCTGTCTGCTTCCCATTCTCAGTTTTTCATCCTCTCATTAATTATTTTTATTATAATGTAGTTATTATTATTTTTAATACTAGTTATCAGTATTCCAGGTTACTCATTCCTTCTGGTGAATTTTGCTTTCTAGAAAATTATATTTCTCACCCATTTCTGATCTCTCCCTTTTCCTGCCAAATATTTTTGGTCCTGACTGATAAGCATAACTCCTCTTAACATTGCTTCAGCTACAACCTTAACCTACTATGTTTTATCTGTGGAGACCTCTGAGGATGATATTAAATGAACAGCAGCCCTGTGACATTCATGGTATTCACAGAGCACTGGAAATCATTAGGTGGCACTACAGATGACATTCTCAATTTTTGCTTAAATGAAAACTACATCTACTACTGTATATGCAGCTCAGCTATGCCAAAAACTCATAGTGATAAGGTAAGTATTGTATTAATGTCTGTGCTGTAGAAATGCAAAACAGCACTTGTATGGTTTAGACATTAAATTCCTTCAGTTTAGACATTGCTCAAACACACCCCCTAATACAGTCCCACTCTGAGGTGGGGCTTACAATCCTTCACTGGGGGGTTCTTCCCAGTGCTGAGCATGTTACAGAGGTCAGGCCCCTTCATACGTCTCCAAAAATTTCAGATTTGAGGTGCATAGCTGACATTCATGCACTATGCAAAGACAAAAAACAAGGTGTAAAGGTATTAAACTTTAACACCTTTATGCACGGATGGAGAAGGCACAGAGGAGGAAAGACACACCACAACTACAGGAAAGGCTTAAGGAGATACAGCTGCTGTGACACTGTCACAGTGCTGGTGTTGTGGCATTTCTGGTACAAGGCACAGATTGAAAAGGGAGAGAACCCTGCCTCACATTTTAAGGTGTGAGGAAGAGGAAACAGGAGGAATGTACCCAAATGGCCCCAGAGCTGCACAGACACATAGCATGGTGTCAAACACAGGATAAGAAGAGCAGCAAGGACATGGGCCATCCAAATAGTCTGTGCATGTGGCTACTGTCACAGGGCCAGAGGGCTGGGTTGATAGACGGCAGGCAAGGGGATCTACAAAAAAAAAAGAAAATTGGAGTCTCCTCTGCATCTATTGCAGGAGATGGTTCATAAACAGGGTCACTTTATTGATAAATTCGTAGAATACAGGTGCATACGGCTTGGTTGCCTGGATAACAGTTGCTATGCAACACAGAGATTTACATTTTTCCTCTCATAATACGAAAAACTCTGTGCACACATAGCTTGGACAAACAAGGTAAGAATAAAGCAAGGTAAGGCAGTCCTTGTAATATACCCTCCTTGTCCTCTCCAAGTCTCAGGAGATCAGTCTGCCACCCCAGCACTCCAGGGATGCCTCGTCCCAGGTGTGCTTTTCCTCACAAATCCCTGTCTTGACACTTGTCTCCTTACTGAGGGCCTGAGAGGGAAATCAGGAGATGCTTTGAGTATTCCTATGTGCAAGGAGAGCAGAGCAATTAAAAAAAGGCACAACTGCATGTGAAAACAGAATCAGGCAACAGGTTTGCATTCCTAGCTTTGTTAGGCAGTAGCTTCGTCTGTCTGGATCATGAGGGATACTCAGCAACAACTTGTGTACACTGCTTTTTCCAGGCTGCTTGGTCATATAAACCATCGAACAGCCATAATGGAGAATCTGGGGAACATGAATGACAGCTCAAACACAGATGTTCATGGAAAATACAGAGCTGCACAGTTACCACAAAGCTTAGATGTAAACACTCAAGTTTTGGAAGCTGTTCCATAGATGCAAAGAAGGCCTTCTGGTAGGAGTAGGAGCTCACAGGGATGATGGAGCTGGCAAGGCAAAAAAGCCCCTCCAATTCCTATCCACATGAAATAATACTCAAGTTATCAGTATTTCACATGCAAAGTGGCAGCCCTGAAGCTAAACAAAAAACATTAGCCAGAAGGGATATGGCCCAGCCTGAGCACTTACATAGATGTTACCCTGTTGATAGCGCTGGTGCAGGTTAAGCAATATGGCAGCTTCATGCAGATCTCCCAGCATGGACATGTCTTCTACCCCATCAATGCTGGTCTGGTGCATTGGCAGGACCTTTTCCCTGGAAAGGGAGGCCTTGGGGTACTGGAACACCTGTAAGAATGGGGAGAAGGACAAATAAGCTCATGACACCTGGGCACATGGTCTTATTTCCTACCAGAGATGTGCACCTTTATACTTCAGCACTGGAAAAGGAAATAAATAAGGCACAGATCTCCTCCCTACTTTTATAGATATCCTTCTATTCCTGTCCCTACATATTTGAGCTGTCTGGCCAGAAACCATACAGCATACTCCCTGCTTTTGTTACAGTGTCAATCTCTCACCCTCACTACAGATGGGGACAAATCAATGCAGGGTTACTTGGTTTTCACTGAAATCCCCTTAAAAGAACAGGGCACCAGCCTCCAGCTGCAGTAGGCTGGACAGGTATGATATGGTCTGCTCATGACTGTGAATAACAACGGCAGCTGCTCTCAAGAGACCAGGAACAGTCTTTCATGAGAAACACAAGTGGGATCTTGCCTCTGATTGTTGGGAAGTAGAGGCAAAGCTTATTCACATGCCAGGTTTGGCCTTGCACTCTCCACAGAAGCAGCCAGAGAGCATCTGTGAGAGGTTGTCATGTCAAGAGCAAAGGAAAGCAAAGCAGTTGAGAAGCCAAATAAATTAGTGACATCCTCTGTGTGTGCTGGCATGTACGGATATGATACAGCTTTCAAAATATTTCTACAGTGACACCTATTAACTTCTATCATTGCTCTGGGAAGCACCCACTTCTCTCTCTGTGCAGTCGCATCCAGCTGCATCCTTCTTCCTGCTAGAGCCTCCTCCTCCTCAATAACCCACCCTTCAGCTATCAGGTCATCTTCACCCCCTTTCAACACAGTTGAGATTATGTGACTGTTCCCCTCCACTATAGGCTCATCCCAGACCTCCTTTCCTCCTCCTCAAGCACGATGCTGGCATTTCACAGAAGTTATTTCAGTTGCTTCCCACTCTTGGATTCAACCATGTGCCATCTCCCACCCAGCATCCAAACCTGCTCTAGATGGTAAGACCCAAGATAGACAGATGGGAGACTTCATACAGGCAGCCTGGAGAAGGAAACTGGTCCACAGTAACCCTTCCAAAGAAACTTGAGCTTTTCATTCTTTCTGGGGCTCTGGTATTTATACCTTGTTTCCATCCTTGCTTGTCAGCCCTCCTGGGTGCCAGCAAGAAACTGATGGGCTCCACGGATAATGAACCATGATCTACAGAATTGATCTAACTGGTTCCTCCTGCCTGGTTTTTTGTTCAGGCTGCCGTAACTACTAAGGAGAGGCCATCCCTGCAGCTGCAGACAGAATGAGGTCACCCTGCCCCCTCCAGCGAGTCACCCTTGCTGCAAGCACCCTTTGAGGGTGCTCACTACTGCAGCGTGTTCTAGGCACCCAGCAAGCACCCCTTCTGGACTCTGAGCCAGTGCAAGGGAAATAATAATCTGGCGCAGCATTCCTTCACGAGATTGCCACAATGCCTGCACAATCAAAACAGCATCTCTGTTCCTGGAGGGAGCTGGGGAGGAGAAAGAGGCTCACTCCCCCAGGCATGTTCACCCTAGGTCTGCCCAGTCACACCTAATGTGGCAAGGACTCAGTCTCAGAATCACAGAATCAACTAGGTTGGAAGAGACCTCTGAGATCATCAGGTCCAACACCACCTTGTCTGCTAGACCATGGCACTAAGTGCCACTTACAGTCTCTTCTTAAATACTTCCAGAGATGGTGATTCCATCACCTCCTTGGGCAGCCCATTCCAATGCCCAGTCACTCTCTCTGTAAAGAACTTCTTACTGATGTCTAACGTAAACGTCCCCTGGTGCAGCTTAAGACCATTCCCTCTTGTCCTACTGCTGCTTGCCTGGGAGAAGAAATCAACCCACATCTGGCTACAATCTCCTTTCAGGCAGTTAGAGAGTGCTAAGGTCTCCCTTCAGTGTCCTCTTCCCCAGGCTAAACAACCTCAGCTCCCTTGGCCTCTCCTTCACAGTATAGATAAGTCTGGAAAGGANCACCTCATAAGTCCTTGTAGGACTTATGCTTACCTCCCACTGGCAGACTGCCCCATAGCCCAATTTTTTTCACCAGCCAGGAGGCTTTCAAAAATACGTAGTTCATGTTCATGAACGGTGCAGAACAAAGCCCAGTCCAGCAGAGGCAGGCTCTCTCCAAGCTTCTCTGATCATCTCCACACCAGTTCTGCACCTGGATATCAAAGAGGTATGACTGCCAGCAGCAGCACCCCTACTCTGTAAGCATGGCATGAAAAGAACCCCACTTTTATTTTTTCTTCTTCAGAACAGAGAACTCAGGCACTTTCACAAGAGAACTCAAGGAGCAGGAAGATAGAATGGGACAACTAAATTCAGGAGAAAGTACAGGTTGCAAATGCACAGTAAGAACTGGAGTCTGTCATGAACAAAATCACTTCCAAACCATGAGGCAGCAAAAGACCCTGGCTCTCTCTTCTCTGCTGACTCTGACAAATTTTGGAAGGGTACAAGTAAAAAACAGTATGACGTGATCTTTCTTTACATCAGCCTGGTACTTACTCATTTACCACTGCTCTGTCAGCACTTGTGGCCATTTGGGCCAGAAGAGCAACATTAAGAAAACATTAAGAGAAAAAGCTGAGTGGACAAGTGTCCTAAAAGATATCAGACAGCTGGCAGCACCTGTACCAAGAGGCTACCATGCATGAAAACTGATGGATCAGAGTTTCTTTCCTTGCTTCTGTAGACAGCATAGTAGAAAATGGAGCAACGGAGTCCTAAGTGCACAAGTAAATGATTAGTAGGGGTTAGATAATCACCTGTTAAACCTGTCTTGAGCCACTTGGTTGGTGTTATTCAGTCATCCCTCTTTAAAAAATGTCTGGTCCAACATCCATAAAGAATTAAGCAGGTGCTCTGGCAGGACTATAACAAGGCTGTATTAGCAACATTGGTTCTAGTACCCTTTGGACGGAAAGACTGCAGAGGTGAAATACACTCTTTGCAGGAGCAATTTGATGCCAAGACCAAGACATCACCTGTCTGTCCCTGAGGCTGCAGAGGTTGATCTAATGCCCTTGCACACCACTGTACTTCTGTGCAGCGGCTCACCCTTCCTCAGGCAGAGGCTGAGGCCTCTAGTCACACTGAGGTTTGGGAGTTAATGTCTCTGTGCCACAGGAAAGTGCTTGTGACATGCAGGAGAGTTCTCAGATCTTCCCTGGCACTGGGAGATTTTGATTTTCCTCTGTCCACACTCAGAACAAAATGACTATGTCTCCCTCCAAGCCCCGGTAATGGTCAGGAATAAGGCAAAACCTTGCCAGCAAAGAAGCCAAGGTAAGGACTGCCAGCCCTGCTCACAGGACTCAGCAAGGAAGAAGCGATTCCTTCTCAAATTCAATTCCATCCATTAGTGCCATCCTGAGCACACAGGCGAAGCTCCCACCTGGCATCCAAGTTATGTTTATCCATAAAGAACTGGCCTTGTTTGTCTGGATCATGATTTTGAGTCTTGTGTTTCATATGCATTGGCTCCTCCTTTTCTCCCAGCAAGTCACATTTCTGATGGATTTATTGCTTGAGGTGTTTTTAAGAAAGTGAAAAAAAAGCTTTGAAGCATGACTGGACTTCTTACCTCAGAGCTGCAAGAACTGAAGGGACGCTGGGCCACAGCAAACAGGAGTACACTAGATTTAAGGGTCCTAAAAATCAGAGGAATCAACCAGTCCATCCAACTCAAAGTGAAGATATTTTTAGCTGAGTTTTTACCTGGGGTAGGACTGCCAGTCCCTCCTCCAGGTATGAAGCAGTAAAGGTGGGAGGTGACGGAAGCACACAGGACAGCTGTTGTGGGGGTCACTGAATAAAGAAAGCCTTCTAATGATCACCAACTGCTTTTGCTGCATAAGCCATAAAGCACATGCTCCTTCAGCCTAGTGGTTTCTTGTTTCAAGAAAGAAAAGAACTAAATACAGCTCTTTTTTTAAACACCTGAGAGCCACCCAACATCATCCTGTGCATATTTTCTAGTATACGAGACCCAGGCTGGCACTAGTAGCACCCACTCAGATGGCTATAAGGTGGATTTCTGGTGCTGTTTCAGAGATGCCAGGTAGGTTTGGAGGATTTTACATGGCCACAGCAGTATATCAGAAGAGACAGGACAGGGAGAGTCACAGAAATGCTCACCCTTTGTTGTCCCTCCAGAGGCTGCTGCAGTACCTGTTATCCCTTAAAATGTGTTACAGTGACTATGTATTTTGCATTCCCAAAACAAGGCAACTCCTCAAGAAGGGATTTGAAAGACTGCAGACAAAAAAATTGTGTTTGTTATGTGAGTTCCCAACTCTGAGGAACAAAACAAACAAAACAAAATGAAACAAACAAAAAAAAAAGAATGATGACTTTAAATCTAGCACTTTCAAAGCAAGACTGAAAAATATGACAGTCTTACAACTGACTCTCCACAAACTGAAGTCCTAAATCTCCTTTCCCCCTGTGCCCTCTAGGTAAGAGGCTGAAGAAAACCTGTCCATTTTTCTGTAACAAGCAGCTGCTTGCACGGCCCCATTCACCAGAACAGCGGAGCAGATCTAATTGGTCACTGCTGGAGGGCACAGTCCAGCCCATTCCCCCATGCTCCTCCCAGGCCAGGCACCAGTCTGACTCACTAAGAACCTCCCTGAAGGCAGTGGATAGTTTTTCCAGGGTTAGACAGTGGAACTGACTCACTGAGGACTTGGACAATTCCCAGAGGTCCCTTCCTACCAATATTACTGTATTCCATGAACACTGCAGCAGATGGACTAGAGAATCAGATAACCACATGGAGCACCAGGCTGGAAATCAGGCGGGAAAGAGGCTTGCTCTTGTCCCTGTCAGAGAGCTGTTCTCACAGCTGGGCTGCCTTGCTGAACTGTCCTGTATATCACCGCTGTGTTGACACCACTGACTAACACAGGGAGCCCACTGCCAAGCGCTCCTGACCCAAAGGGCTGATGGCAAAAGCTGCTGAAGCAGCTGGTGGTGAGCACAACAGCAGCACAGCTTGCAACAAAAGTATGTCCTGGCATGAAGGGCTGCTCAGTTGGTGGAGCTGCCTCCTTCCCAGGAGCATTTAGCCAATATAATGGTTTTGCTAGGCTGTCAATAGAACTCCTTCAAAGATGACACAAAGAAAACCAAGAAAAGTGAGAGAACAAGAAGAACAATCTTCTATTTTTAACTTCTGTTAGACTTTTGGCATAGTTTGTAACAGAGCCAAGTCACTTTTCAGACAGAATCGCAGCATTTCAATTGACACATTTCAACATGACGGTCATGCAAAATCAAGAAATCTATCTTGAAACGTGGCATAGGCTAGAGCCTCACTTACTGTGCCATAATCTGAGGTGAAGAGCACGTTTCCATCAGCACACAAGCCAACAGTGCATGGCTGCAGCTGGTCCTGCTCCCGCAGCCATACCCTGGCACCCTGCAAAAAACAGAACTCCCATTAGAAAGAGTTGGAGCATGTGAGATCTGCACATGGAGTGCAAACACCCAAGGAAAGCTGGAGAAAGCTGCATTATTCAGAGGCTACTTCCAAGCTACAGCTGCTTAAAAATTTTAAGTAAGTACTATTTACATTTTCAGGGAAACTGGTCTTGATTTTTTTAAAGCAACATGAGCGGAAGAAAAAGCAGTTTTACTCAGCCTCAGTCAGAAACTAAAGTAGGGAAACACCAATTTTTAGTGAAAGTGTCGTGGAAAGGTACAAACACGTAGAATAGTGGATTTGACTGTCTAAATATTTTTCAACTTGAAATATCTCGTCATTAAAAGTCAAGATATAATAATAAGAGGAAATATAAATAAAGCATATTTACAATTTCATACACCCACGCATCATTGTAAGTCAAAATGCTTTCAGAAATCAACAGTAAACAGCTAAGTAGATTCCACATAGCTTTGCAAACTCTTTCAAGAGATTCCTTTGGGAAATGACATGACTTGAATGTTTCTCTGATGTATAAATACACTGATGTGTATATGATGGCCCTGATGTCCTATGTATATATGCACTGATGTTTATATGGTTTCACAAACACTACAACATCTTAAAGTGCTCAGTGTCTCTCAAGACAAGTCAGAGCAAAAGGTAGATTTCTGGTACAATAATGCAAGGTTCTGCAGGACAGGTAAATCTCACAGCTTGCCTACCAAAATAGGGAAAAGCAGTTTGCCGGATTGGCCTCACCTGCCCTGTCTACCTGTAGGACCTGGTACAGGGGAAAGAGCAAGAGCATGAAACAAATCAGGATGTGCACGACCTGCAATTATGCGGAATTAGGCATAACATCGCACCACATTTCGGTTATTGCAATCTAATCACTGCCAGGTCTTCCTATAGAAATCACATAAACTCTGCTTAGATAAGTATTGAAAAAAATCCAAAGTGCTCATCTGTTGAGCAGGCCATCCTGCCTTTCATCGATTCATAGACCTACGCTCTTCCTAATTTTCCTTCTGCCCCTAAGTTATTGATTGCAAAAGCCTTTCCCACCCTCTCAATCCTGTCAGCACCATTAGCTTGTAGGCTTATTATGTTTGAAAAGATGGAATGGTCTTTCTATATTACATTACACAGAATGTGGAGCACTAATTCTATTTTTAATGATTTAGTTTAGGTGGGTTTTTTTTTACACGTTAGTCACTTTAAACACTTTAGTACCCTGGATTTCCCTCCCTTATTGTAGAAAACTCATCTATAGGCCAACCTCCATCCCTCCCAATGAAGGAGCTGGGTTTAATGACATTAAAAAAAGCCTATATAGGTCTAGCTTTACGATTGTATTCTGGTCTAGAGTTTCCACAGCAAGTAGATTAATTTCCTCTCACCAACTGAATGAAAAGCACCAGCACATCTGAATAGCACCTAAACCCATAGGTACTGTGCAATGATCACATTCATTGCCATTAACAAATAGCACAAGAAAAAATTTAATCTTATGATACAGATTCAAATTTCAGGATCCCAGAGAGCTGGTATAAACAATACACTGAATACAGATTTTGAGGAACTACATAGAGGTCTTTGTGACATCCTCTTACATGTTTTTTAACTCTTGACGCTTGAGACACTGTCCTGAGGCAAGACATTGCTGTGGAGAAATCATCCATTTACCAAATCACATTCTAACTATTCTGAATAATAGAAGAACAACAACACGTGTCAAAATATGATCTTTTTGCTATTTTCACCAAAGAAATACCACCATAGTATAGGGCAAAGAGTCAGACAACAGCAAAGTTATGTCTACAGTTCCCAATAGGGAGATGAAGTGGGACCTTCTCTTCGTATAAACACCCCCAACAGTGCATTTCAATGCCTTCAGACACCAGTGACCCAGGACTGCATAGATAAGAGCCTCAAAAAAGTGCAGTTCAATGAGGAGACAAGCCTACACCTTCCCATATACACTGCACCCTGATGCCATGGCATGCACACCCCATCATTAGGAGTGTACCATGATCACAGCAACCTGCATGGTCTGTCCCTGAAGACTAGACTTGATAACCTGACACACAAGTGAAACTCCATGTGCATGGACTCATTTATTAGGTACCATTTAGAGGGGAAAAGAAGGGAGATAGACAATGGGATCATTCTGGTATCTTCAACACACAGAAATGATCTAAAAGTCCAGACTGACATAGACTCCTTTCCCAACAGAAGTCCATATGCAAAAGTGTTAACAAAATACTCTCCTAAAAGGAGAGTAGTTCCTTTATACAGTACTGCACAAACTTATGTCAGATCCTTCTGTGCGCTGCTAAGGACTAGAAGGTAACATGCTGAAGCTACCAGGCTCTGTGGTACTCCAGCTGCCCAAAACTACTTGCTTCAGTTTACTTTGATGTTGCAGTTGTTTTTATAACATCAATTGCTTTCCCCAGCAGAATAACTGCACCCAGTTACGTTGTTTCCAAAAGGAATATTATGCTGATACAGCCAGAAAAGGAACCACAGAGCAAATAATTATTGTAACTTCTGCCCTGCATATCTCCCATTTCCTGAAAGGCCAAGTTTGTTTTAGTGCATCTCCTTCCACCAGTCCTTTTTTCTAAACATAAAATTCCCCAAGGAGCCTTGACTAAATACAGAAACAGATGGTGACACCAAAGAGACTGCCCTCACTTCACTCTCCTCTCTCCCAATACCATACATCTCATTGATCAGTTGAAAGGATTAAATTGAGCAGAAAACTTCCATGAACTACCAGTCAGCAAAGCTGAACTTCCATGGGAGAAGCAAGGGCAGTAGCACAGAGTACTGCAGAATAGTGACCTGCTGGCTCTGGGGCGGGTCCCAGCTCCCACAGGCACCGCAGATGATGGGAAAACCCTGGTCTTCTAGCACAAGAGTACAAACCTTTCAACTTTCAGTCTGGGATACAGAAGGTCTCACCCTCATCCAGAGACAAAACAGTTTAACAAAAAGAAGCAACAAGCAGTCACTGATTTGAAAAAAATGCCTTAATAGACAGCAGAGGAACAGTTCTCCCAATTCTTCTTTTACTCAGAGTTTATTAGGGCTCTTGCTTTGGTTTTAAAGGCAACAACAACAGCAGGAAGTGAAAGGAAGAAAAAAGTAGTAATGTACTACAGTTCCTATCTCAGGGGTAGGTCACTCTGATGTTAAGCAAACTCTGAGATCAGCATCCTCATTCCTATGGCCTGTTGAGGCCACAATCTGTCCATGAACTGGCCTTGCCACAAAATGCATAGCAAAGCACAATCCTGAAAACTGATGCCACACCATGGGGTTATAATTCAGAAAATAAAGTTTCTCGCATACAGAGAGCAGTGTTTCTTCAGCAGTGGCTCACTGTCACACCACAATGCCTTCCACTATAGACAGTAAACTGTAAGACATCATTTTTCTCTGTTCACATAACAAGTGGCACTTTTGGATCCTAGACTCCAAAATAAATAGCATTTCCTGGCATTCATGATATCAAGACATCAATTGAAACCACAGATCTCTTTGGCCTTCTATGCCTTTTTTTAGAGAGTCTGAAACTAGAAGTTCTCTCTTACATTCAAAAG
Organism: Pitta sordida; assembly: GCA_013390025.1. Classification (NCBI taxonomy): domain Eukaryota; kingdom Metazoa; phylum Chordata; class Aves; order Passeriformes; family Pittidae; genus Pitta; species Pitta sordida. The sequence continues at coordinate 62,109 of WEKX01007552.1, forward strand.
CCTGTATCTGCTTCTCAGCTGTGTTGGCAGGGAAAATATAAGGGAGACCTTGCATGCCATAGCCAGGGAATGGGCATAGAGGCAGATGGGCAGTGCACAACCCTTACTGCAATAGACATTAGAGTGTCTAGGCTCTAGCTACACACTTCTCACCACTTATCCAGCTACTGAAGGCAGCAAGGTAAGCTCCAGAGAACAAAAGACAGAATTCTGTACCTGCAGGTGCCTTGGCCTCTCCAGGGCCTCCCAAATCAGCAGGAGCAACATTCAGGGTTTAACATGAGAAAGCCCCTACTCCACAGCTGTACCACTCTTCAGAAACAAGTTTTCATATTCTGTTCTACTTACTTGTGTGTTTTGAACAACTCTTGGATCTTCATGTTCTCTCAGGACGTCCTCTCTCTTACAGAAAATGCTTCTTACCATTCACAAGCAGGAATGAGCTGCCCCAGCTGAATTTGCAGAGAAAGCAGTGCTGCCTCTCTCTGAGTGCACTCAGACATCCCATTCCTTCTTCTGCACAAACCTACACAACTCCCAGGAGAAACGTGCTCAGCAGGGGCTACAACAAGGATGGCTGCATCTATTTTCCAGGGGTTATTCAGAGAGCAAAAGCAGTTTTGGAAGACACCGTTCAGTGTAAGAAACAAGCATACAATGCTCCTTCCATTACAGGATGTTTCTAATGTTCTCTTTGTGAATGAACATGGCTGTCTCAGCCCCCAGATCTACCTACAAACACAATGCTACAACAGGCTCTTGCAGTGCCTTGACTGAGGTAACTCTCCCCAGTCAGCCATTCCGCAAGGGGCAAGGATGTCTCAAAAATGTACACCCTTGCACTGAAAGTCTGAGAGAAAAATCTCTGTGAGCACTAAAAGTTTTTCAACTGTAAGTACCATATACATAACACACCTCTGTCCTCCTAGCACACTGAGGCTGTTTGATGGCCATTGGGCATCCAAGCTTTGTGTTTTTTCCTAGCGATGGATCCGTATCCTCCCAGGCTTGGAGAAGACTCTCCTAGCAGCACTGCACTAAACCAGCTCTCCTCCCTCAGTGGGCTTTGCGGTTGTAAACCACGAGGCAGAGGCTGGGCTAGAAAGGCCCCTGCAATCCAGACAAAGCCGGAATCAGGTTTCAATAAATGCACTTTTCAACAGATTGATCTGGATGATCATTAATAAGTGATAGGACAGATATAAAGAGCCTTAGCTAATGGATATAAGATTGGTGGGGAGGGGGAGTCCCTGACACCCTAGACCCATATAGTAAGGAATGCAACCTAGCTGTTTTTCTGATACCAGGCTGAAATGAGCCGATACAGCCAGTCCCTGTGTTATATTTGATCAGCAAAACCTGCACCAGCTGCTGAAAGGGAGGGGCAGCCCAGGAGGCCACAGGTAAGAGAGACAGAAGCAACAACAAATCAGTTGGCAGAAACCAACATGGAGTAGCTGGGAAGAGGGACAATGCTTGCAACAGCAGCAAGGATAACAGAAACAAAGGTTTACTTTTTCTAAGGCATAAGTATGACACACTGCAGAGCAAAAAGGGACTGGATTGCCCCTGTCCAGTCTTATGGCTCCCATGCAGCAGCTCACTGAGTCCAGGCAACCTCTGCAAGTCAGCACAGCTCATGGAGATGAGCACAAACTGCAGCCATGGGTCCTGCTACTCCAGAGCTGCAGCCTAGGCTGAGCCCATGACTCATTCTAGTTTTGCCAGTTAGCAGCCCCATTCCAGACTAATTATGGAGCAGAGCCCTCAGTCTGCAAGCAGCTTTGCAGATTAGCAGTATCAGGAAAAGGTTTGTGCATTTTAAATCATCTAAGAGCAGTTTGTCATTTCTGGTCACTGATATATGTGGACTGCTTCCCACTCCCCTTTTGCCTCCCCCTCCCATCTGTTCTGTTCCTCTCTCCTCCCCCAGTTTGGCTGCTGCACAGCTTCTCACTCTCCAGCATCTCCCAATTTCAAATATCTCCCAGGAAATGCCTGGTCCTTGGAGGTAATTCTTGATCTTCTCAAAGGAGCAACCACCCACTACAGCAACCACACCACCTCCTCGCCATGGGAGTGAAGGGAGTGAATCCCCAACTGTTTCTACATACTTCTTGGCTGCCCTTTCCCATGGCCACAAGGTGCACAGAGAGGAGGCAGGCATGAGCCCTTCCAGACTTCTTTGTATGGTCTCTTCAGGCTCAGATGAGGTGCCCTCTGCAATTCCACTGTGGGCAGTGGAGTCACTCCCCTTCTCTAGTCATACAGAGTGCTACAGAGTTTACAGCTGCCTGAGAACTTCTCACCAGCCTCAAAAATGCATACGAAATTTAGTTTAAGTTTGTAAAAGTAAACAGCATTTCCTTGCCTTCTCAACAAGCTCTTCCCCACCTAAAACTTGAATTAAATCAAGTTGTTCCCTAGGCATGTTATTCATGGATATCTATAGGTGTGTATTCCCTGTCAGGTCACAGCAACAGTAGCTTTCCCACACCTTCTCTGTAGCACTGAAAGAAGGCAACATGGCACATGCTAAAGCCCAGCTAAAATTTCACTGACCAGCCTGCAGCTCCAAACCAAGCAAGTAAAAGGTTTACAGGTTCACAGATTATTGCAAGTTGGAAGGGACCCACAAGGATCATCTAGTCCAACTCCCAAGTGAGCGCCCACCCAGGGATCGAACGCACAACCCTGGAACCCACAACCCTGGGCACCACGCTCTGTCCATCCGAGCCTCCCATCATCTAGACCATGTCACTGAGTTCCTCATCCAGTCTTTTCTTAAACACCTCCAGGGATGGCAACTCCACCACCTCCCTGGGCAGACTATTCCATGGAGGGATCACTCTCTCTGTGAAAAAGCTCTTCCTAACATCCAATCTAAACCTTCCCTGGCGTAGCCTAAGGCCATGTCCTCTTGTTCTGGTGCTGGCAGCCTGAGAGAAGAGTATTCCTGTTCTGCTCTCAACTTGGACATTGCCTTGGGTCTCTCTTCTCTTGCTGCCAAATACATAGTGAGGCAGCTTGGTTGCAGTTCCCCCCCTCTCAAGTTTTGCCAATGGCTTCAAGGGTGATGCTGGGCTGATGGAGAGTCGAGAAGTCTTCAAGGTCCAAAGAATGGAGCTCAGGGCCTCAGGAATCCACAAGGATACAGCAGTCTGTCACAGAGACACCACCTTCAGCATCATGCCTCTGAGCAGCCACAATACAATCCCTTTTGTAGAAATCTCACAGGACAGCCCTCAAACAGTATTTCTTCTGCAATGTTTATTATGCTTAATTTGGGATTATGTCCAATACCTTTTTGTATCTTGCCACAACCTTGATTTCAATAATTCCTTGCTTTATAGAGTTCCACCATCTACTCACAGGTTATACAGAAACATATGTTTTCAACCCATTCTCATCATCTGTGAAGCAGAAAAGCCCTTTTTCTTGCAGTCAGACGTAGAGGAACAGAGGAGTTCAATCCACCTTCTCTGTCTCATCCATTATTTTCTGCTCTTTTGCCATGCCTCCCCCTATTTGTCATTTCACTAATAAAGTAATCTCATGTTCTTTAAACTCTTAACCTGAGGTATTTTCCTGGTGTTTCATTGTCCTTAGTGCCCTTCCCCCAAACACCACACAGAAAGCATGTGGAGTGCTTCTGAGCTGGGATGCACTATCAGTCAATTTGAAATAAGAGTGAATATGGGGGGAAATGGGGGAAACAGCCCATGTATGAAAGAAGTTGGCAGACAGTAAAGACAGAAGAGTCTATGTTTAACTCTAAAATCACTGGGTACAAAGGCCTGTGCTAGTAGCTGCAACTGACTACTCGATGTAGTTTGTGAGTAATGATGGAGACATGCAGAAGTTTTTAGCAAACATCCCCGGAAACCACCCCTCTTACAGCACATTGTGATGCTGACGTGCTTTCCCATATATTAGTAAATGGAAAGGACATAAAACATTTAAAAATCAACAGGTCTAAGAGTTCTCAGAGATCTATCCAATAAAGTTTCTCACCAGCTGATATTTTTTATAAATCGGGTAATGCTGAGGAAATTCCAAGGGATTGAAAAGGTCAGAGCCTAAATGAGAGAGATAGGATTATCCCAAGTAACCATGGGTTGCTTACTCTGAGAATCCCAGGGAAAACAGAGAGCTTTTGCTCTCAGCTGTTTCATCTTAAGGAGTCAAAAAGACTGCTTCTTACTTAGCATCCAAACATAAGAGATAAATAGGACAGTGATTGACTCTCATGGCATTGTACATGTAGAATATAGCATTCTAGTAAAAGTCAGTTCTAGAGCATACAGCAGTAAAGGAATCTCAAAACCATTGTTATGGATGGCAAAAATCACGACTAATTGAGGGAGTTTCTAACAAATGTCTGCAGTGACAGGGTCAGTACTACGCATTTCATATTCTCATCAAGGACTTGCAATCAAAAGTAGTACTGACAGTACTGGCAGATGCCAATGTCTGGTAGATAAGTAAGGATGAGACCATCAGAGCAGTGTGGATTCCACAGCCCACTTGTTTGAACAAAACCGGATTAAAGAACAGCCAAACCGAAAGGTCATCGGCAGGAGAGAAGGAATGCAAGGAGCACTTCAAACAGAAGAATGTCTTCTGGAAAGTCACAGACCCAGAGAGGATTGTGAATTCCTGTGCAGAAACTCCCAAAACATGGTTGAAACAAGAGCTGATGCATGTCTGGGATGCATAAGCAGGAATAAGGAAGTTTACTGCTCATTTATGCTTTGAGGTGTGAGAAAGAAGTCCTCCAGAGACAACATAAAAGGCTCAGTCATTTCTGCTATTCAGAAAGATCCCTTGTAGTGCAACAATACTTGTGTAAATGTTAATGTCATTATCTAGATTTGCCAGGGTTAGGGCTGGCCTATCTAGCCCAGATACAGATAGCAGAGGAGCAGCATGTGGCCCAGCAAGGGCTGCAAACCTCACCTCCGTCCCTGCATCTTCAACTAATTACACTCTGCTGAGAGCACACAGCCACCAACAGCATTGAGACCCCTGCTCTGCTACCTCCTGGCTCTCCTTTGCCAGCAACCCAGAGGCATCCCAATGCCAGAGAATAATTTTTTGCAGACAGAGAAGTTATTTGGGGCAAGTGACTCTCATGAAGCAGAAGAAAAGTAGGACCTGAAAATGAATGGATCTGCCAGACACTTTAGAAATGAAGCAGGATTTATTTTAAAACAAGGTTACATAATCACTTGATGAAACTGCAAAAAGCGGGGGAACCTCCAGAAGTAAGAAGCCTTTCCAGAAACTGTGATTCAGCCAAATCCTCACCATTGGCTTGAGACACAGGTAACAGGAAAAACCGAAATAATACACCAATCTGGTCCTAACCCTAATTTCCACCTTCTCATCAAATATGCTGACCATTGTATCTAGGAGAGGCCCTACCACTAGTTCAGTTGCTGCGATAACTATGGCATTTGTAATGAGAACACCGCAGAATCCCCCAGACACTATGCCAATGGCAGACAGACCCTCTGTAGGTGTTTTTCCTGGGACTTGGCTCTGCAGTACTACTGAACTGTGGGCAGTCTCAGACAGAAATGAGGAGGCAGAACTGCAGAGTTTAGGGTAAGTGGAGGATAACCAGGAAACCCAGACCCTCACAAGTTTCAGTCTCAATGATCACATTTAAATAGTTTGCAGATTCTTAAAGCAGAATGGGAAGCAAGAAATTGAGAAATATTTATAATTATTATGTTAAATAAAAGTGTGGCAAGAAATGAAACCAGAGCATATAAAGGTGGTTTTGGAGGCCACAATGGGGCAGCTGCAGGCTGGCCCAGGTTAACCTAGCTCCCCTTTAAGTGGGAGCTCTCATACTGAGCCTGTACCAGCCCACCCTCTCACTGCTGATGGGATCTGACAAGGTTGCAGCTCATGCAGCCGGGCTGCAGATGAATGCCCTAAGAAGGGAGCTAGCAGGACTCCCTCTCTTCCAAACACTTCTTCATGTCACCTGTGGCACAAGAGCTTTCTTCCACACAGTTTCTGATCCAGAACACGGCAGTCAAACCCTTTTGTTCTGCATCTGCTTCTTTATCACTCCAAATGGTTTGGGGGAGATGCAGTTGGAATGGATGATTCTGCATGTAGGACTCCTACACATGGATATCTTCAAGAACAATGGTACTTCTTTTTAGCTGAGCTACAGAGACTAATCAAACAGAAGGGGTTGCTCTCTTTTGTATTGACACAGAAAGCATTGCATACATAGGATGGATGTCATAGTCAGTGTATCTCTGTCTTTTCCTAGTCTCCTCAGGTTTTCTTTTCAAAGAGGTCACAATATTCTTAGTAGACTAGGAGGATGTTGGTAGAGGAAAGCTGGTAAAGCAGATGCTTGTGAGGGGAGCAAGAGGCTTGATGGGAATACTCCTTAAAAGAGCAGCCTCACCGATAAAGAAGATGATGCTCTATGTACCTTTTCTTTCCAAGTTGGCATTTTCCTAAGCCAATGGTTAATACATGGGCACTCAGCTCACTGTTATCAGTAAAGACAGCATATCACTCATGGTCAGCATCATCCAAGTCAGCTGAACCATTTCCCTCATCTCAGACAAGAGTCTCTTGATAGATTCTCCAGGACATCCAGCCATGCTCTTCTCTCACAGGAACTCTACCTTCTCCCAACCACAGGGAGCATATGTAGGGCAAACCAAGCTGTTGAGAAACCAAATCCAGCATGCCATGTACGAACCCTTCCCACCCGGCACAAGCTGGGCTCCCTGGGGACACTGGTCTCTGAATGTTGTATCCAGACAGCTTCAACCAGGAGTCCAAAGCTGCTGAGAATCGCACATGCAACCGAAAATCAGACCAGTCCTGCACCTGCTGCTCTCATGAATCAGGCATGCTGCACACTGCAAGATGCATTCACTGTCAGTTCCCTTCAGTTCTCCTCATTCATGTACCCTACCTGCAAATGTTTACACACTTGGCTTTAACATGAGTTTACACTGGAATGAGGAATCATTACTCATCTGAAGAACAGCAAATACTTGAGTGTTACGTGGCTGGCAGAGGACCACACTCTGCAGACTCACTGATGGCTTTGTGGAGTAGCCAGGCACTTCCCATTTGGATCAGTCAGCAGCTAGGGCAAAGCTGCCAGAGCAAAAGAAACCTGGCAGAGCTGCTTGCTTCCCACCTCAACTTGGGGCCAAGAAAGCAGCTAAGATGCATGCATGGTGGCAACTTGGGTAGCCTTTGTACTCCTCCATGGACTTGACTCAAAGATGGTCAGAGTCCACCTCTACATCCATGTGTGTCCTGAGGGAGATGGATCCTCTCCTTACCTCGGTGGCAGATGTCTCGGGCCCCAAAGAAGAGAAGGACTGTACCCACAGAAGGATGGGGAAGATGTGGAATAGTAAGTGAAGACCATGGCAGCTGTAGAGAGGACAGTTCTGACCACCACAGTCATGCGGGACACAAGCACAGAATCCTCCTGCTCCATGTCAGAAAGGGGACTTATTTTACAACACAGATGAAAAGCTTTGGATTTCACCAAAAGAACAATGAGGAAAACTCTCCTTCCTGATGTAAAATCAATGAGGAAAACGCTTAAAATGCCAGCATTTCTAGGCCAGTGGCACAAGAGAAGGAGAATGGCATCTGTGATTCCACTGGATGCTGCTGGTCAGTTCAGGCTGACAGTGGGACCGTGCCAGCTGTTCACTCCAAATGGAGTACAGAAGAACAGGATGGGAGAAGTGTCTCCTTTAACCCTGGCCATGACATTCCTGCTCCTTGGGGGGAGAATTGGAGAGCGAGTCATATCCTCTGTGTCACCCCACATCCTGCCCATACTCCAGACATGCAGGGAAACCATCATCTGTCACCATGCCACAGCCCTGGCCTCCAGAGCTCCTCCTCCCTGCCTAAGCACAGGACTTGCTACAGCAGTCAAGAAAGGAGATGGCAGAGCACACTCACCATCTCAGCTCCTCCACTCACACCCGGCTGGAGCAAAGGCATCATCCATCACAACTCTGAGACATGCTGCACAGCAGACCTCAGATGGCAGAGGCACACGTCTTTGTGCTGTACCACTTGCTGAGGATGAAGGCTTTCTAATCTAGCCTGCTGGGGACACTGCAAGGTAAGAGTGGTGGCAGCACACACCCTGCCAGCTCGCTGTCCCTGGGGTCTGCAGGCAGAGGAGGGCATGGCACATGGGAAGCCCTTCAGAAGTGTCAAGTTGGCACAGCTGGCCAAAACTATCCCCCCCTTGGCAGAGCCAAGTAGGTTGAACTTATCACTAAGCCACTTATAGATAAACTTCAAAGAATTGGAGCTTCTTTGGTCTCCAGCATGCAAAGGGGGAACCAAGGGAGCTTGGAAGACCCATGGCATCTCCACCTAACCCCAGATACTGATCACATTGCTGAGTGTGGTATCTAAATGCTGCAAGCACAGCATGAGAGCCTGCTAAGGCAAGACCAGCAGCATGCTGGGGCTTAAACTATTCATTGTAAGAGATGACACGTATCCCCTGAGACAAGCTCATTTGCTGCTGCTGCAGGAGGTGAAGCAACTCCCTTCAACTCAGGCTTTCCCTCCCACCAAGAACCCCCCATGGAGAAGGAGGAAGAGTGGCTGGGGTGCAGCAAATGCCAAGCATTCCCGCTCTGGGGAAGCCACATTCCCTCTGTCCCACCCCCATTGCCTTTCTTACAAAGCAAAGCTTGATGCTTTCCCATGCCTGTTCACCCCGGCTCTCCAGCCTCGGCTACCTTGGTTCATCCGGGTTTAAGCCTGTAATTTACAAGGGATATGGGACTCCTAGGGAGACATCCTTGTTTCTCCAGATAATGGCAGAATCATGCCTGGACAAGTGGAGCTGGACAAAGCCGGCAGTTCTCTGATGGGTGCTACTTGCAGAGACATGTACCTCTGGGCATCCCCGTTCCAGACTCCCGTTCCTCGGTGCCTACTCCTGCTGCAAGAGGCCGGGAGGTTCCTTGTGACAGAAGGAAGGGTGGGCATAAATGCTCTGGTGAAATGGCCCTTTGGGAAACCCTAGCCTTCAGCTGATTAGATTCAGACGGCCCAGGCTTCCAGGAGCAACGGGTTAATCAGTTAATGGCTGAAGGATGCTGGGCGATGCGCTGCGCATGCTGCGGGGCAGCCCCTGCCGCACAGCCCCCAGGGCAGCCGCTCCTTCCTCGCTGGGGCCAGATCAGGGAAAACATCTGTTCCGATAAAGAAGTGCTTCACCAGGGAGGGGACAGGCCCGAGCCCATCAGCTGCTCCAGCCCACCGACTCCAGGCTGCTCCGGGGGGCACTGCAAGCTCCCCGCCGCACCTATGACTCGCCAGGCCAGACTTCGGGGTTAATGGCCGGGAAACCAGACGGGGTTTGGAGCGGCAGATGTCTGTTTTCCCAGACAGGAGGCTTTCAACCTCAGATGTGGACCTCAGGATGGCCCTGTCACCCCACAGTGACACTGCCATGCCCACTGCCAGCGCCATGGGCATCCACTGTCGCCCATGAGGCCAGCAAGGGCTGTCCCGGCCTTACACCCACCTGCCCCTCAGAACCCAAGGCATCATCAGCCTGGACTGGAAACCTCTGTATGCTTGCTTAAGGAAAAGGGCAAGAGAGAATTTCGGGGCGTCTGAGCTGTGCACGGCACCTGGCCCCGCGCATTCAGGCACTGGCTCCCCCGTCTCACAGTGCCCCACACGGCTGTGTGCACATCGAGGAGGGCACCGCGGGCAGGCAGGGACCACCGCCCGCGACTAACAGGTCGGAGCAGCCGTTCCGCCCGGCGCCGAGATAGTGATTGGGCAGGAGCACCGAGGGGCAGGGGGCTCCCGTCGCACGCCGCCCGGCTCCTCATCGGCCCGGTGCCTCGGCGGATAGTCGCGCTGTGACAAGCACACGCAGGCAGAAGCAGGCTCCGGACCCTGAAGTCGCTCCTGAGGATTAAAGAGCCGGCTCTGGGCAGCCATGACTATCGTGCGACAAACCCTCTCCTCCCGTAAGCAGCCCTCGGCCGGCATTGCCGGAACCACGCATCACTCCGGCTCTGGCAACCCCTTCAGCCGCTCGCATGGGCTTGCCTGGTACCGAGGCAGGCAGGGGAGCGCTCGGGGACAAAACCCGCCGCATCCCAGCGCTCCAGAGAAAGTGCAACCGGGACCGCCTCGGCGAGGGGGCAGCGGGGTCGCGGCGGGGACCGCAGGGACCGCAGTGTCCCGCTGCCCCACGGGTGTTCCTGGTCCGCGGAGCGGCACCCCCCGGACCCGATCCTGCCGGCCGACCTCCGCCCGGCCCCTCCTCTCCCAGC
>WEKX01007554.1:8933-23985 GCA_013390025.1 Pitta sordida
CAGTTTGAATTTTATTAAACCGTTGAGAAAGTCAGCACGTATAAAGCTTCCACAACACTTTTTTAATTCTATAAATTATACTTGCATACATACACTGTACATATGGCATGTCTTGTGGTGGTGCTGCACTGGGTCTCAGTGGCTCCCTGGGACATAGTGCAGTGTGACCCTTCCACTGTAGGGACTGGGCACGGAGACACACAGGACTGGGTCAGGGGGCAGGTACGGTGTGGCAGGACTGTAAACTCAAGGCTGTGCTGGAGAAATCCCGAACTCTTCCTGCGTGCCTTCCCCCGGGGAGCTGGGCATGGGGCGGGTCCGTCCCGCCTCACAGGGAGAGCCGACACCGCCCCTCGGCAAAGCAGAAGCAGACCGCATGCGCTGCCTATGAAATATTGCAGATCCGTGGAGCCAGACTGTGAAAAAATTGCTTTGCAAATGGGCGGGGTCATAAAGGAGATACAGAGAGGATTTACTGTATATATATATATATATGTACACACAGTATGTGCCATTGAAAAAAAATTATGTCAGAGAACAAAACACAACAAAGTCTACACAGTCATGAAGGTTTGCATAACAAAAGTATATAGAATATGATACAGAAGGCAAAATAGGGACACAGTGGCTTAGGCATATTATGTTCCCTCCTAGGCCTAGTTAAGTTAACTGGTAATCTTTTTGCTGCTGAGCAGGAAAAAGACAAATTTTTTAACAATGTTGTACAGAAAAAAAAGCCCAAACAAAAACTCCCACCAACACTTTTGGAAAGTATGGAACCATTTTGGAAACTGGATGCAAAATATTTCAATAGATATAGGAATCCAGAGAAAAAATAAGAAGTGGTATTTAAAATCCCCTAATAGAACTGTTTTACAGATTTTAAGATGACAAAAATCTTCCATAGAAGAGAGTGTCACCGCTGTGGGCATGAGGCTTGTGGTGCATTCGCATTTCATAAGCATAAGGGAAGAAACCAGAAAATGTTCCAATAGATAAAAATGGCAAGTAACCAAACTGACAATGAACTGGGGTTACAGAGTAACAGTGTAAATGTAGCTGAAACCCAGGGGTGTTTTTCAAGTGCAGTTTTTAGGATACCAGTTTGTGGAATGAATAATCTTGAGCAACAAGAATGAGGAAAACTCAATATGTTTATTGAATAACAATCCACTGGAGACTAAAATGAATGGTGTTTACTGAAACACATATGGCTACCTTAACATACTTCTTTAACAAGATCCCAAGTCTTGTTTGTAAGTTATGAAAATATATTTTGCACTGCTTTTGTATTATTTACTTATCAATTGTAGAGCTTAGTTTTTTGCATCATCAGTTTCAGTTACCATTTGAGATGCTTTTGTGTTTTTTCTGATATTAAAATTTTACCTATAAATACCTATAGATTGTTTTTGGAATGAACTGTAATTCATACTCCCTATAATTCAGTATTTCAACAGTGTATTTCTGGGCTCACGGTTATATTCCGTTACTTAGGAAAGCTGTCAATTCTGCCTATCCATTAACATCTTAATGTAGCCTACTGACTCACACTCTGAAACAGTGATATGTATCCCATTTCTCTGCTATTTGGTTTTTAACTGCTCGTTTAACCAATATTGTGCAAATACCTCTGTATGATTGCAAAAATGAAATATTTACTGGTGTTACTTAGTAACTCCTGCCACAGAAAGTAAGGCAGACTGCATTTAATGAATGAAATAATGATCAAAACCTGGAAGGAATATTTTAAACCAGCTGAGAGAAAGTAGTATTTCTTAAGCTACATAACTGACTTGTAGAAGTCATTTCCAAAAGCAATAAGCTCCAGGAAAGTATTAGGTATGCTGTGACAACTAGAGTAGCCACAGTTATGTTATATGTATAAGAAGTCAGCTGCGTACAGATAAAAAATCAACAAGTCAAGTAATACAAATTTTTGTCTAGACTGGTAACTTCATCATGGCCCACTTCTGCTTGTAAATGATTTTTTTTTCTGTTTAAATAATGTTGGCCATCCAGAGAGTCTGGATGATCTGATCCAGGATATCTATTCTAATCCTTTTTTCCACTGAATACATAATTCCCAGAGAATTAATGGAAACGGCATGTGTGGTAAAATATGGTTAAAATTTTTTAGGAATATGGTTTAAGTTTTTGTAGGAAAAACAAGCAAACAAACAAAACCCCAAACTAAACAAATTGTTAGAGAAATTATATTGCTATGAAGTATATAAGCCAATTTTGTCCTTCAGTTGTAGGAATTGAAGATATCTTAAACTTAAGAATTTTATAGTACATTAATTATTTTGGAATTTTAGGGCTAAGGTGTTTCAATCCTCAACAAATACATAAATATGTATGACTGAAATGAGGCTTCCTTGATCTACTTTCAGGGTATTTTTTCTTTAATATGGTTATTTGATAGATCAAATATTCTACTGGAATTTTAAACCAAAGCTTAGCTTTTATGTGTAAGAGTACTATAAAAGCATAAAGCCCCTTCTTCTGTAAAATCTGATGTGAGTTGTGCATCTGTAGCTCTTTTCTGCAAAATTTAATTCACTCTCTTTTGAAACATAGGAAAACTCTTGCAAATCGTTTGCACATCCTTTTTTTTACTATTCTGATTTCTTTTCCATCTGATTTTCATAAAACCTTTTTTCTTTATGTCTTCCAAATTGTATTTTATTCTTCCCCGAGTGTCAGTGAAGCTCTTCTGCTTCATTCTTCCACACATTTTTTGATTCTCCTACCCTTCTCATTAAAGTACTAGTGGATCACCTTTCTCTTGAGTTAGTGAAATATCCCTGTGTCTAGATCACTCATGCTGTGAGGTTATACAGTTATCACTCACACCAGTCAAATACGTATTCCAAATGTGTTTAGTACCTTTAATAAACAGTGTGGCATAAATAAGAGAAAATCCTGCTCTTTTTTATGTGAATGTGAAAATCTGTATATTGCTGGAATTATTATTTGAAGACTTTTTCTCATTGTGACAAGGATCACAAGACCAAAATAACAGTGCATTTTATGTATGCTCAACCATCAGAGAAGCAGTAAAAGGTAAGAAAAATTTATAACCTTGCATAGAATAAAACTTCACCAGATTGCTTCTATGTGTGCATATGCATTATGAAACTACAGAAAACAGACATTTTAAAGGTGAGTTAAATAATTTCAGCTCTTTTCAGTCTAGTTTCAATAAAAGGATACATATATCCAAGCTTTGTTAATCAGGTCTGCCTATGCACAAATATGCACTCTGATCAGACATCATTGCCATGTCATCACTGTTTTTAAGATGTTATTTACTGTTCTTACTTAATTAGGCTTAAATTTGAAGTAATGTCTCAGAATAAACTGGTCTCATTTTAAGGTCTAAGCCCATTGTTTTCCTTACTGTACGTTTCCCTTCGCTAAGAAGGAAATACTTCTTTTTCTTCTATGTTTTCTTTATTTGCGTTATATACTAAATAAAATAAAAAGGAGTAAAAGTGTCTGCTGAGGATTTCATACCTCTGATCCAGCAGGCAGTCAAATACAAACTGTGAGTGACCAGAAATCACAATTATTAGACGAACCAAATTCTTTCTTAGGCGTCACAAACTCCAACTGAGGCTTTTTATCACACCAAGGGTTTGATGGATACTCCATTTTTTAAAATTTTCTATTACAGAAAAGAAACAAAAAAAAGTGAAGCAAAATATCTTTAAAATTAAAAAAATTATCTGTTAACCATGTATTACCTACATTCACTTCTCTTTCTTGACTGAAACTGTTACATAATTCCATTTTGTTTAGGATGTTAAGAAGCAGTGTTGGTCAGTGTTTAGAAACATATTTGTTCACAGAGGCCAAGTCAGCCTCAGTGTAAGACCTTTTATGTTGCTGTATAATTCTTCCCAAAAGTAAGATGTCCTTCTGAAGCATTGCTACTCATATCATAAGAGATGGAGAGAGACACCAGACGTTGCACTAGAATATGTGTTTTACCTTCTTTCAACTACTCTGACTCTGTCCTTTAAGTCTGCTACATGCATAGGGATTAGACATTTCTTTTTAAAAATAAAAATATGTTTTATAGACTTAGTTTTATATTTTGAAATAAAAATATTAGATTGCAACAATAAAGAAATGCAGAAACAGCTTGATAGCATGTTTCTGTAACAATTTTGCTCTACAGAGGCCATTATTATAGGGCTGCACTGGGATGGTGAATAATGTCTTCAATGAAGATAACAGCAATAAGAAAATCTCCATGTTAGAAAAAAATCATTTAACCTGGGCCTGTTTGAAGTGACTGTATATCCTACTTCAACAGCACAATGAACAATATAAATATATGATCAATGACAGGAAAAAATAATGCCTGGTAAATCCTACACAGCAAATCAGAGGGGCTGAAATGATATTTGCAATATCCTAATTAAGAGAAGACATTGAAAATGGGATGCGATGACTATGGAAAAGGGCTGAGTTTGCCCCATTAAATACAGATTATCAAATACAGTTTTCAGATACGCTGTATAGAGCAGTGTGAAATGGTGAAGGCAGGTGCATCCGCTTACAGGGGAGATCACTGAAAATTTCCTCATGGTATTTTCCAAAATACACGTGTGAACATCATTACAGAAAGGCAATGCAGGATGAACAGCACATACAGTGTGTCAGTGTGGAGGTTTCCAGCTGTAACAGCAACCAGGTCCTTGCATTGTTTTTGATTTTTAGCCCTCAGGATTGACCATAACCCTTCCCTACTTGCACCCTAGTTACTTTAAGAGGAGTTATGGGGCCAAATGAGTTTTACTTCATCTTTCTTCCAGTATTCTCATCAGGGTATTTTCAAAAGAAAAGCCTGACACTGAAGAATGGAGTTATAACTGTTCTGTGTAAACACTTCTTCCTCGTACAGTACCATAGATTTTTCTTTTCGGAGGGTGGAAGGAAGAGCACAATCTTCTCTTTATAGATCAGAACAATGACAGTGACAAGAGGAAGCTTAGTAACTTTGCTTTTTTGTACTTTTTGTTCTTCTGTTTCAGGATTCTTGTTAGAAACTGGCAGATCCAGGGATAACATTAATCCAAGTTAATAGACTTCATACCAAGACTTCTCTATTGCTTCATGTTGTGTCACAGGACTTACTCTTTCAATTGGTTTTAATTACCATGGTAATATTTTAAGAATTTTTTAATGGCACTTTGTGAGAAATTAATTTTCAAAATTACACAGAAATTGTTCAAGACAAAAAATGCTTCAATAATGGATAGTGTTTTATTAGGTTTTTTCTTTACAGTCGTTATCTGTAAAACTGTATTTTGCACAGAGAAAGCTAATAAGTACAATGGATTACTCTCAGACATTTGACTGTATTTTCATGCAAATGCTTTATATTCTAATTCAATACTTACGTTGCATTGTGTATGCAGTATTACCTTGCTTTGTTGTTATGTCTTGTTAGGACATACTGTTTCTTTTTGTGCGAGACTAGGAGTTTTCAGAGCAGATGTATGATTTGTTATGGACTAGGTCATCTTCATGAACATATATTTGCAGAAGTACCCATATTGGCATTTTTGGTACTTCCACCTCTGTCAAGGTAACAAAGCCTTTCTGACCTGCATTTTCACATGTCACACTGACATTTATGAAGATTTTTTTTCTAAAATAATATTTGTGGTTTCTTAATGCTGGTCCATTGCTCTGGTTCTATTTAGTTCAACAGAAATCAAAAATGGTAGAGAACTAATAGGATACCCAGTGATTTTCTATACCACTGAAGGGCTGGTCCTTTAAAGGTTTTGTCTGATAAGGAGCAGAAGTCTACTACGTCCCCTGAGAAACTTTTCAGCAGTGTAATGGAAACATCAGAAATAGAAACTATTAGAAACATTTTCACTTTGTTCATCTTACATTTCCATTTCCTTATTTCATTCAGATACTTCTATTTAATGGCAATAATCTGACAATCAAACTCTATCATCTTTCTTGATACATTCCCAAACACTTGGAACCTCATTCTTCAGTCAATAATAATATACAGTGTCCGACTGGTAATGAAAATTTAGTCTCCAGCGGCAATTCTGCAAGGTGCTGGGCATAACCTGCAAGGCGCTGGGCACACCCTGCAAATTCACCGTGCAAATGCACGGCCCTCAAATTCATCCCTTTGTGATTAAATACAAGGTTCTCACTGTATCACAATCTCTCCATAGCACTGCCCTACCTTATTTGACCTAGACATTTGACCGACTTCTGCCCTCTCTTTTCTACTAATGATGTTACCCTTGGTGACCTGGCCGCCTACTCCCCTCCTTGTCTGTGTTGTTTTGACTCCTCCTCTCCATTCACTTACTTAGCAAACTCAACCAGAAAACACCCACCTTCTCCATAACGAGACTTCTGGCTTAACTTCGGGTTTTGGCATTAAAATTAAAGCAATGTGTGTGATATTTCTGAATGTTTGTGAGTATATTTATTTTGTAAGTTGAAGATATTGGAATAATCAACCTCAAGGTAAACCTGCTTTCACTAAATAAACAAAGTTATTTAAATGTTGCCATGAGGTCTCTGCTCTCATTTCATCCTCTTGTCAGACTTGAGATTGCAGTAAAAGTAAAATTCTCTGGGGAAAAAAAGACGCTTGCTTTGGAAGCACTAACCTAAAAAATGTCAAGCAAAGTTTAAAAAGTAAAAAATATTTAAAAAGTTAAAAAATTTAATTTAAACATATTAATGCATTTAAAAAATTAAAATCTTTAAACAAATTTTATGTTCAAAAACTTTAAAAAGAAATTATGCAAACAAAAATAGTAGTAGTAGTAGTAGTTTGATCTTGAAATTCCAAGAGTGAAAAAAATCTGCAATTTTCAATAGGCTTTATACTTCAATGTCATGCAGCTTGTGGTTCAAGTAAATTAAGAAATAGAAACTAACTAGAGGAAGACTTAGCTTTGGGACTGAAGTAAACTTTTATTTTGAGTGGGGGAAGTAGCAGGAATCATCCTGTATGACAAAGGTGGTGAAGGGGCTGGAACANTCAGAGTTCCCAGGCTGATGTGCACATTGAATCTGAATGTACTCACATGTGCCGCAAAGGGTTATTTGAGGAAGGTAAGGCAGAAGAAGTATGAATGGTGCATCCAGTGATCCTGGCTTGGGAATAACAGGGAAAGTTCAGTCAAGAGCTATTTAAGTCTGATTTATCAGAACTGTCTCCCCCTCCCCCCATCTTTTTCCCATGTTCTTTCTGATCTTGCACAGAAACAAGTCTGGGAAGAGCATCTTCTTCTAGTTTTAGCCCTAATTCTGTTGATATCTTTTATTACCATCTTCATTCCCCTGTACTCAGTGCTGGTCAGACCACATCTTGAGTACTGTGTGCAGTTCTGGGCTCCCCAGTTTAAGAAGGATGTTGAGCTGCTTGAGAGGGTNGTGTGATTCTGTGATTCTTCTGCTCCTTTGAGACCTGTCTTGGTTTTCTTTTTCATTTGACCTGGCATAAGTATCTCTCAATTTTACAAGAAGACATTTATTTGTTTCACTGCTATCTAAATTTTCTTCTGCTGTTCCCGCATGGCTGTCTTCTTTTGTCTATGGACAGACCCTCACACTCCTACGGCTCCACAACATCCTAACAACATCTTTAAATTACATATCATCACTTAAGAGTTTGGCACAGGACTCCTGTGTTCTTAAAAGGAGAAACAATTTGTGTTACAGTTATCTGTACACCACAATTTTTCTGTGTCCATAGACTATGAAATAAATTTGAACAAAATACACAATTGTGTGAAAAAGTATTTTTAAAAGTATTTAATAATTTCAAAAATCTTGTGATTTGTCATTTTGGCCAAATCTATTTGTACATCAATCAGTCTCTAACAACATCATGATTACTTGAAAGCAAGCTTAGTAAAATTTTGCAACTTATTGTGTTTGTTACTTATCTGTCCCTTTTCTGTGACCTACAGAACATCAATATCAAAACTTCCCTCTATGAACTTAGTCCTAGTTGCAATGATGTCCTTGTTAATGGAATAAAGAAACTCTGACGCTGTCATTCCTAGCTAGCTTAATGCTTTTTACAAACCCTCGAGAAAGTGAAATTGCATTCCTTCCTTTATCTCAAACTTGACATTATTCCTTTGAAAAATAAGCAGCGTAGCCAGAAAGATAAAAAATCCTGTGTGCACATGTGCTCCCACACATCTGCCCATCATGTTGTCAGATGACAATCACATATTTCTTCACCTGCTGATTCTACTATGTGGCTGTCTATATCCCACCACCACCACCTTCTTGTGAGATTCAGTCTATCATGGATTCAGATCATTCACATGGGAGTTCACTGTTCATCACTGAAGAACTGCTCTGCTCCAGACTGTTGCATTGCATTTCAGAAGGGGCCAATCCTTCCCCTCATCTGACTAAATATTGATTGGGGGTTTTTTTGGCTCCAGTGAGCAGATCAGAACAGAGGTTGATTTGTCAGCTGAGGAGTCCAGTGAACAGTTGGAGAATTCATGTTTCCACTTGTATTGGACCCTGTATTGGGAAAACTTGTGTGATTTATAGTGTAGACTCATGAATCAAAATTCTAATTTTAACCGTATAATTTATGAAGTACTAGATGAATAAAAAAAGGTCTGAGTATGTATATCACCTGATAGTTACTTTCATGCAATTCATTGCTATGTTTGGGCTTTTTTAACCAACAGAGTGGTATAACCTCAATTTTGTTCTGAACAACAACATATTTCTGGCAAAGTAGTGCAACAGACTTCTCACTTAAATATTTAATATAATGATTACTTATGCTGAAGTATGCCACTTGCTGATGCATAAAAACTATCTCTGGTATCACCTGTCTCTTATCTCAATGACTGACATGGCCCAGCTTCACTTTGTTTATGAAATATGAGCACTCCATTTGACAGCAGGTAAATACACACCCTTGGATCACTGAACAGTGTTTTTCTAGCCCAATACTTTCAACTTTCAAGATTTTATTGTAGTTTCCTTGGTGCAATCTGTGCTTTTAAAGGACCTTCTGAGTATGTTATAAGATTGTCTCATACAGTTTTTAATGTTATTTGCAACATGGCAGTATTTTTCTACTGAATTTTGCAGTAGCAAACACACGATTTATGAGATGATTTAGTATCTTCTTTTCTACGCAGAAATGATATTGTACCTCTTAAGCTCAAACCTGTGATTTGATGATATTCTGTGGGAAGCCAAAGATAGGACATCTCAGTAGTTGGTGCTTTTTTTTTTTTTTTTCATCTGGTCAAATTGCATTGAAAATCTTACTACAGATTTCTTGTTCACTGTCATCCATATTTCCAGAAATGATAAGCACTCATTCTTACTTCTGAAGTAAATAGAAACACACAGATTTCTAGAAACAAGATTTTCATTCTTTATATGTTAATGCTTGGGTTTTTCCTTATAGTAATTATCTATGCTTCATAATATTTTGCTATTATTATTACTATAGAGATAATAGTAAAAAAATAAAATTTGTTGTCTTGCTAGAAGCTGAGACTTTATTTTCAGGTTGGGGGGTTTATTTTCTTGTGTTTTCAAAGTAAGAAGATAAGTGAAGCTGCAGAAAGTGGCATGGGTGCTTGAGGTGATTATTTGTAAGACTATTTGCAGTACCATCTTGAAAACACATTTTGGAAAGCTGGAATGGAAAGGAAGGATGTTTTAACACAGAATCTGGGAGGAAAAACCAAAACTGTTTCAAATGAGAGTTGGTAACTTGATGAAACTCCTGGAAGGAGTTGTTTTACTGGTAAAAATCATGTGTTACTCTTGGGTCTGGAAGGCATGTCCTTACACAGATGTTGCCCGCAGAACAGCATGGTAGTGGTAGTAGAATAGTATGTCCATCTCTGACACCTGTGAAAATCTTCTGGGAAAGGTGAGCTCAGGAGAGTGGCTAGCATCACATGCCAGGGAGGGCCAGTAATACCCTTGCAGAGCAGTGCAGGTGCTGCTGGTGCCCAGAAGGAGGGCGAATCAAGGATGCAGTAAGCCAGGGAGTACACGTGGGAGTGTTTCAAGCAGGAAGGATGGAAGAGGATGTGCAGTGAGTGACAGCTGGGTCTCCTGGGTAACAGGGCTCACTGGGAGCTGGGCTGCTGTAGGGCGGCAGAGACATGAACAGGAGAAGGGGGGGGCTCAGCAAGGGCCTGAGGCTCCTGTCAGAGCAAGAACGAGCTCTGAAGGAGGCTCAGCGTCTGCAGCAGCAGGATGCTGACATACATGAGAGTGCTGAAGGAGGCATTGCCCTGGAGATGAAGATATGAGTCATGTAACTCCCTCCTGAACCTGCTGGTACTGGAGTTGCTCTTCTTAAGTAGCCTGGGCAGGGCTCTTTTAATGCCTCTACAAAAATGAAAAAATTGTTTCCTTTGAAATGGAAAATATTAAATTTATTTCTTTATGTTTCATTAATCTTAAAAATTACAAACTTGAATTTTTAATAGTTGCTGTTGCAGCCTATTTATAATTTCTGTCTTGCTAGGATCTGTAACGTGGCACTTGCAGCTAAAATTGTTAATGAAAGAAAGTTTAAATGAACGACTTTCTTTCATTAATAATTTTAACTGCAATGCTTTTTTAAGCAAGTTCTAAAATGGCTTTCCTATTTAGTTATGGAGTTTTACAAACACTTAGTTTAAAAAGCCTGACAATCTGTGGGACAATACCGGTTTTGGCCACACTATTTTCAGAAGTTTGAATTTTTTAAGAAATGGATTTTTATATGCAGAGACAAAATCATTAGGAACATAATTTTCTTTACTCAGTACATAGCAAGAGAATCACAAATGCATGTTATAAAAATTTAGCAATCCTTTAAATGCTGTCAGTAAGCGGAATAAGTTTTTTCACGTGTTTCAGTCTTTTCTTTACCTGAGACCAAAATTCTAGTATTTTAAAACCTACCATATACCTAGATAATACCTATATATATGTGTGTATATACATGAACATATATACACATACACATTACACTTATAATATATATATATATATGAAATAAAAAAAGATACCTTTGACATTTCTTATAACTCTGTGTATCTGGTGGTCTACTGAATGAACAAAATTTGTTTTCTCTCTCTCACTCCTCACCCTCTATCACTCCTCCTTTTTTATTTCTGGCAGAGAGAATGAACTCAGATCAGCTCTGTTGTCTTTTTTGTATGATTTAAATCATCAACAAAAGACATGGGGTAAGATCACATGAATTAGCAGAAAAAACCAGAAAAACTAAAACCAAAAAAATGGAGCAGTGTTAAAAGATTGAAACACACCTATTGTTTCCTGTGTTTCAAAAATGTGTCAGTTTGCATTTTACAAATACTTTCACATTCAAGAATTCCCTTCAAGGCATTTAGATGACTCACATGCATTATATTAAACACGATATTGCAACACTGAGGTCTTGTTTGTTGATTTCCTCTTAGAAGGCCTTTCATTCATGTAAAACATGTACTTTACTATAGATAACCCTTGCTCAAGTGTAACATGATCACAGCTCAGCTTGAAGAAATATGTACTCCAACATGATAGTAACTTATTTTCAGGAGTAGGGTACTGGAGAATGTTTGTGAGGACTGCGGTCAAAAAATGCTGTGTGCAGACTGGTAGAGATGATATAAGAAGGATAAACATGACAAAGTAAGAGCATACCACTTCAGTGGTTTAACATGTATTTCCAAGCTGTTATCCAAAGAGCTAGATAGTTTGGGATGATTCTGTTGAATGGTTCCTCTTTTTTTTCAGCATTAAGAATAGATGGCGCATTCCCATGTTGAGTGACAGACAATGAAGAAAGCAGTTTTGCTCTTTTGATATTAGTATTGCAATGACATTACTAGGAAATCAAGCAAAATTGAGTAAACAGCTTGTTTGTTTGTTTGTTTAGTGGAATCTTACAGAAGTAGACTTTAGTACAGTCGTGAATGTCCCCATCCCCCATGTAGGAGATGGGGGTTCGATTCCTGCCAGGGAGGCAGTGATGCTGTTTAAGAGTTGGACTCAATGATCCTTGTGGGTCTCTTCCAACGCAGAATGTTCTCTGAATCTGTGAAAGACCTTGTGTTTTAATTACTTTCAAAGGCCCCTGTCCTGTAAACACTTTGGTTCCAAGAGTGGTAGATTTCTGTGTTCTCATACTAGATTCAGGCCGGATTCTGCATGGATTCAGTTCCCTTCCCCTATGCCAATGTTTGCTGGCTCAGGGCTGAATGCACATGCTTAACTCTATGTGCATTAGTCATGCCGTTGAACTCAAATAGGGGAGGTGACCTTATGAAACAGGTACAACATGGATGCACAATAAAGTATTCTTACAGCAGTGCTGCAAACACAGGCAACAAACATGTCTTGCATTGCAGCCTGATGCAACCTTGAAGACAGAGCCAGTGGGTAAGAAATGTTAAGCTAATATAAAGGCGAAGCTATAAGGTAAAGGATAAGCAGCTCCAAAATGTGTCATACAGCCTAGAATGCAATTAATATTTTAGGGGAAAAAAACCAACCAAACAAAAAAGCCACTAATAGTGTTTTTCATATGATTAACAAAGCATTTCTGAGAAATGTTTTCCACAAAAATGTACTTTTAAAATACAAGATTAATTCACTTCAGAGAATGGCAGTGTCTGGAGGATATAGATAGTGAATGTCTTTGCCTATTTTGTGTTTACTTATCTTTGAAATTTGAAGAAAGGTATTTTACGTAGCTTCATTATGTCTTGAGGTTACAAATGGCACTGCCTTGAAGATTTAGATGATAAATGTCTTTCCATGTCTCTTTTTTTAGACAGTCTGAACTTTGTTACAAGTTCAGAATGGCAACTTGCTAACCACAGTCAAATAAGTTTGATTTAAAAAAAAAAAAAGTCTCATAGCAAACATTTTTCTAATACACTTAATAATTCTGTGTTTCAGCACAGTGTATGGCTAGTGACTTATCTTCCTGAGGAGAATGGCTGCGATGTCAGTTTGGAATTATGCCTGGAATTAGACCAGCATGAGGTCTCTACCCATCAGAGGTAATACTGCTGAAAGGCAAGAAATCTGAAGTAATGTCTGCCCAACTGTCTGTGCATTGACCATGTCAACTGTGGAAAAAGTTCCACATGCCTGGGGCCAAAGGAAAACATCAGAAGAATGGGTAAAACTGGGAACATCAGTCTGTCCTGAGAGACACGTGTTTAGCTGGCTGAGACAAAAGCTTTCCTAGGTAATGGGCAGGTTTTGACTTCTACGGCAAGGAAGTACCTTCTGGAAGGTTAACTAACTAGTTGTTTACCTAATAATACAAAGCATAATGGCAAATAGAAGAGTGTTATAATTTTTGATTGGTATGCAGAACCTTTACAGCCTCAGAGACCACAGAGGAAAATCAGATGATTTTAAATGAGAGTGTGGACAGTTAGTTAATACTATTATGTGGTGTATTTACTGCTCAGAACTAAGCCTTCTGCTGGTAAAAAACACTCACATTCTGGTGTTCTTGAACCTGGTGTTCACCAGAAGAGGCTTTTCTTGCAATTATATTCTATCAGTGTGAGCCTGACATAAAATGATGTCAATATCAGCTCTACCAGGTCGTATACACATAAGTAAGGCAAATAAGATTGGCAAAGTGATATGCATAAAAACTAATTTCCTTGTTATGGAATGATCTTTTGAAATATTTTCTTTAAACAGTCACAGCTAAAAAGTGGCAGAAAATATGCCCAGGTCTGAGGTATATCAATCTCATTCTGCTTCATTGAGGTTGCATAAATTATGTATGCCCCCTTCACTTTCTGCCCTTAGAAAGGTTTAATTATCATGGAATTTCTTTTACTATTTGTTTCTCTTTAAATGTGTATGAAAAATGGGATGTGTGTTGAAAATAGTAAAGGATAAAGAATGGTTGATAAGATATCTGTAGTAAAAAATCAGGTACTGCTTCTGCTAAATTTCAGCAAGAAAAAAACAGTATGATTTTAGTTATGTTATAGGTGGAATGTGCTTCTGCCACCTGTTTTAGGGGTGGAATATATTTTCAAAATTTCTGTTGTTTCTGCAACCTGACAAACCTGCATCAGGGCATTCAAATTACTAACAGATAATAAATTAAAATACCTCTAAACACATCCCAAACAATATCCTTCATGTTCAATTCAAAGGTGTGACTTAATTTCAGTGAGAGCTCTGTAAATAGGAGGTTGAAAATCTAGGTTCTTAATAATAAAACATCCTCACTCCAAAAATACAGAGGACAAAAAACCAAACAGCTTTAAGAAAATTTTAAGAACAAAAATGTTTTTCACACATTTGTAAATTTTCTAGTTATTTCTTTCAGTTAGCAAAACTTATGTTTACACAAGTTAATAAATGCCTTATATATCAGAACACACTTGCAAGATTTATAGCTATCTAAACATCTCTTAAAGACAAATGTTGCTTCTTTTCCTAATAACCGTCTCAATTGCATACTTGCTGCCAAGCCAAAATACATGCATATACAATCCTCATTAAGAGGAAATATTCATGTAATTATATATTACTACGTATGTACATTACCCTCGAATTTCTAGTGGTCTCTAATTCTAGAAGTAAATTAAATGCTTATGCTGTTGAAGCATTTTATTAAAATACACATTATTCTGCAACAAAAAGCTTAATCTCTTCAGAATTTTGAATTGTATGTCTACTCTGTGAAACCATTAATAAGATCTCAAACTGATTTTGGTGTTGTTCATCTTGGATATGCAACTCAGGTCCAGGTCTTTGCTGGTACCAGCTAAAGAATATTGAAAATGTGACATGTCTAGAACATGGTAAAAACCAGTATGCCATAAAAATTAATCCACTTGGAAAGTAACAAATACCTGAATTAAAGGTATTCTTAATTTAAGAATTTAAGAACTAAACATGAACACATGAAATTACGTTCCAGTGAGATGTAACTGCTCATTAGGAAAGCTTTGATCAGTTTTCGTCTGAATTCTGATATCACAGAATCACAGAATCA
>WEKX01007586.1:1402-21439 GCA_013390025.1 Pitta sordida
TGCAAACATTTTTCAGTAGTGTGTAGCCCTCCTGAGCTCCTCAAGTGGTAGAAAAAGAATTTGAATCATCTCCACTTATCAGTGAGATTGGATCTGCGTGCCATACTGGAATGGTCCAGATATAAAAGCGAAGAGGAAAATGTGGCATGATGAGGAGGAAAATGTCTGTGACTTTCTAATCCTGGGCACCTGCATAGGGAATGTTCAGAGTGGTTGTTCATAAAAACTGGACCAGGGTTAAGATTGCAAAACTCTGAGACACAGGAATTGAGAGTTTAACCATATAACTAGTGATATAATAAAACTACTAGTGAGAAATAGAAGAATTTTTGCAGGGAATGCATCCCTGTGTATTTTAACAGAGAACAAAATTACACTCCCATAAGAAGAATTCTCACCTGTTAAGCTCCTGCACTGCTTTCCCTATGTGTATAAATACCTGCTACTTACCTCTGAGCTCTTGCACAGCTGTCAGCATGCTTCTTGATTAATAGTTTTGTTTTTCTTTCCAGATCTGATTAAAATGATTACCGCTCAAACTTAAATTAATTCACAGCAATAGTCTTTGCATTAAGATATTTTGTCATGCACATTCCTGTAACCTTTACAACAAAATTCCATTGCTGCTGCGGCAGTTACTGAAGACAAGGTTTTCATCAAAAGCCCTAACACAATATTACTTTCAGGTCCCTAACACCTGCTCTATAATTAATAAAGGACCTAATTAGGGACAGTATTATGTCCCAGANCTATATCATGAGTCCTCTATTTTCCTTACGGAGATAATAGTATTAGGGATGCTCTGTGCATTGGGACAGGATGATGTTTCTGAATGAAAGTGTTGGTAAAAATAAAAATTGACCTGGTTTGGAAAATGTGATAGGTAAGAAGGAAATCTGAAAAAAATAAGGCATTTTTTTTCTTTTTAAAGGGTTTTCCTTGTTACTGCAAAACACCAGTGTCACAGTCTGGATCTGTTGTTTTCCACGTAATGGATCTATGCTAGAAAAAGCCAGTCAAATGAAAAATAGTCAATTGTGGAACAGTACCTGCCACTGAAAATTGCATGTGGTAGGCGCTCACAGAGCAGCCAGGATGGGACTGGGTTTTTCTTAGGGATTTGGGGGAACCTGCTCCAAAAGTCAGTCTTGCAGAGTAGGTGGCTGACTTTTCTCAAAAGACTGCTTCTGTTCCAGGTTTTTCCCCCCATGGTTCACAAATCTTTTGATTTCCAAATTACTCAGTCTTCCACTCAGCAAAGGCAGAATGGGAGATGTTGGTTTCTGGACTAACAAAAAGAAACAAACACGAGCACTGAAAATCTATTTTTATAATTATCTATTTTTCATATGACTGTAGTCTTAAGGCACATACAAGGTTAAAATCTTAGAGATATTGGACAAAAAAATTAACACTGGAACATTTCTCCTGAAATTATAAGACTTGAAGTTGTTGTGATTTTTTTTATTTTCAATTTCTTTCTAGCCTTTTAAATCTGTCACTTATGTTTCTTAATGTTACAGTTGGGATTTGTGCTATGATAATATCTCTCTTGTTCACAGTTGGGTTTTTTCCCCCTCATATTTTCTTTATCCTTCAGTGGTTTACACAGTGAATATGAGAACAGATATAAATATATCATTTTGCTACAGTAGAGGTTTAGACAGAACATTGGATTTTGCTTTCGCATTTCTTTGATTACTTTGCAGTTGTGTGCCATGCCCTGGAATATTCTTTTTTGTAATATATTGTACATGTTATCTCAGAGTCTGACCTCCATACAACCTTGGGTGCGCATGAATTGCAGAACCAAGACATTAGTTATTTTTCAGATACAAGCCCCATTCTAGTGTTTGCAGATTTTCCCTGGACTATCGTGGTAAATCAGCAGCCTATATAAAGTGTTGTAGCAAATAGCGGCTGATTTAGGACTGAGTTGGAACATCGTTCCCCAGTACCAAAATTAATTGACCTGTGATACTCTGAAGAAAGTAACTGATACATAGACCACTATTTTAAGGAGGAAAGAAGCTATTGAACAAGCTGGATAAAGCAGGGAATTTTTTTTTAAAAAGAAAAAACAAAAGAGAGATTTGAAAACAATATGAATGAGGAGGGAAAAGAGACAACTTGAGACCATGTCTTCTAAATTGCCTCACAGCCAATAGTTTCTTTCTTTCTGAGAAAGTGTAATTTTAGATTTTTATTATAAATTTTAAATTAGTGTACTGTTTGCTGTTGCTTCTAGCAACCATCTGGAAATTAAAATATAGACTGTGTTCAGCTGAGACCTTCTTCTCCCCTTGCTCACACACCTGGTGCTCTCAGACTGCTCACAAAGGCAGGGCTACAAGAAATTCTTTTTCTTTAAGAGAGGAGTTGGAAGATGAAAAGGTACATAATGGGCTTTTCTGGCAGTTTGAAGAAAAATGAGAAGCAGGTCAACTTTTTGGTGTTTCCTGACTTGGATGGTAGCCATTAACCATATGGCTTTGTATTCCCTACACTCTAGTGCTGAGCAGCCTCCCATTAGAGACAGATGGTGCAATATCTGCACAGGGACAGCAAAGCTTCCAAGATCCCAGTGCTCCAGCTGACGTACACTGTGGTTAGTTCAATGGCAGGGGATATTTCATGTTATGCCATTGGTATGTTTCTCCCTTTGAATGGAACAATCCCCTTAATGGCCAGGAAATTCCAACCCACAAGATGAAAAAAGACTGAAAGACAGTGTACAAAAAATTAAGGGGGAAATATTACATTAAATTTTTGCCTGACCACAGAAAGACTTTTTTTTTATTTAAATCCAAATGAAATTGAGCCTGTAGAACTGAAAGTTTGATGTTCTTTTTCTTTGTGAATTGATTTTTATCTTTCTGGACTTGTTAACCATATTGATAATTAGATTTTTTAGATACCATACATCTTATCACAAAGATTCCTGGACTATTTGGCATTAACATCATAAATAAACGTCTTAAAAGCCTGTGATGAGGTGATTAATGCCCAGATACTACACATTATTGTCATTGACAGAGTCCATATCCTGAACATTGCTTGGGTCTTTCAAAGAATGTACAGTTCTGGTTACTACCTCCTGGAAAGTCCTAAGTTAAACCGTAAATACAGACTCGGAATAGGAAACAAACTTTCATTCCCACTTCACTCAGTGCTTTAGTCACTGGACTAAACTTATTCCTCCTCTTCCAGATTCTCAAGTTCTTTATACCTACTTAACACCCATAGCCATCCCAAAGAGATAACAAGTGTTTACCACTTCCCATTGCTACACTGTATTTTTTGTAGAAGGAGGAAATTCATAACAAATGTGTAGGCTGATACAATGAACGTGCTGTCCAGTCTGACACTAAGTAGAAGGAAGCAGGGGATACAAGAGGACTTGATCTTTCATAGTTCTTTGGAGGCACGTACCTCCATTCCTTGACTGTGCAAGATCACAGAACCATAGAATTATAGAATGATTTGAGTTGGAACGGACCTTAAAGATGATCTAATTCCAACCGCTCTGCTATGGGCAGGGACACCTTCCACTAGGTCAGATTGTTCAGAGCCTATCCAGCCTGGCCTTGAACACTGGTCTCATCACCTGAATTGCTGCTAATCTGCAAACTGAGTTCCTCCAAAAGAGTTTTAAGAACACTTTAAATTGATCAAGTCTTCTATTAACACGTACATACACAGAGAGCTTGTCTTCACTACTATTCAGTGATCATACCTAAGGAAATGTAGGAACCAGATGCATTTATATTAGACTAGAATATATGTGTCTTATATTAGTCATTATGGGATTGACCAAGCAGCACAATTTTGTTTGTATGCACTCAGTGAGTATGTGACATTGCAAAGTATAAGATCACTGTGTCCCAGAACCCAGAATACATTGTGTGCCATGACCTACTGGAAAATACCATGAGTATAAAGATTCATTTTCACATCTATAGAAGTATTTTGCTTTAGTAATTACAAAAGTAACAGTATCTTTTAACATATGTATTAGTTACTAGGTGAAGAGAGATTTCAAGATATTGAAAAAATTAAAACAATTGGCAGCACATACATGGCTGTGTCAGGACTATCACCAGAAAAACAGGTAAGAGAACAGTTTTCTTTAAGAAACAAAGCTTGTGATTATTCTGATCATCCATATTAGAGACTATTAGTGTTATCTTTATGTTGTTCATGAAGCTGTTTTTGCTGAAATAAAATAGACATTTGAGGCTTCTGGCAGGCAACAGTTGCACTCCTTGATAAATTGGAATGCCATCTTGTGCTTGGAACAAGAACCATATGGATTCTTTCCCCAAATTTAGGTTTATAGGAGAAAAAAAAATCTTTTCAATCACGCCAATGTGAATCTAAATCAGGTCTATCTATATTTTCAGTCATAGTCTACAGTCACTGTAACTCAGACTGGAACATGACTGACAACCTCTACCAATGGATGAAAAGAAGATTAACTGACAGCATACTAATGCAAGTGGGACACTGCATTTGTACTTCTTTGTGACACAGCATATCTACAGACAGAACAATAATTGTAATACATCAAAAAGAAATCAGACCATCAGTTCAACTGAAGAACAAGCAAACCAAGCTGAGGGTGAAATCAGTCACAGAGGACACATATGTGGTCACAGCCATAAACCTCTGATAAGTCAGATGAGAGAAATCCATTCAGAATTCCACCCAAGATTTTGCCTAGAAACACGGTCTCCAAAGGAGTTAGATGAGACTCTAAAACACATTCTGCAAGAAGCCAGCTGTTGCTCAAATCTGTCTTTTTGGCAGCTAGTGCCTCTCCCCAGGGAAGAACACAACAAAAGGGGTGCGCTGGCCTGCATCAGTCTCAGATTGGGAATCAGATCTGCCCATGTTAATAACAATTGCTCAAAAAGCAGAAGCCAGATTAGCAAGAGCTTTATAAACTAGAAGGTTGTTTAGAATACATTATAAAACACATGAAGTGCAACTAGCTGAGTATCTTCCCACCTACGAGTAACAGGTGATACTGACAGCTGGAAATCCACAAAACTAGAGATTCATGGAGTTGTTGATTATTCCAAGTCAAAACAAAGAAGGAATGAACATCAAGGAGACAGTAGCTGTATATCTATAACAAGCTAACCACTTCTTTTGACTCCTGATGAAACTAAAAATTCAATAGAAGATCTTCACTGCCTTTCTAAGATTGATTAACTCATCTCTTTCCTAGAACTATAAGAGCTTAAAGACATTTTCAAATATTTTTTAAATATACCTGTCTTCATACATATATGTCTGTCATCTTGTCAGCACCTAAAAGCTGTGGACTGTTGAAGGAGGTAGTCATGCTGTGTACAGAATGAGGTTGAAGACAAAGACCAAGCTGTCACGGTCCATCCAGCTAAGCTGGAGGCATGCTGGTTCATTTACTGGATCTCAAAGTGCAAAGGAATCCCAAACAGGGTTTAGCGTTGGTCAAACAGTGAAGCTTTATTATCCTGTGAAGCAGGAATCACGATAGAAGAAAGTGAGATAGGAAAGGTAAAGAGAAAGGGAGAAAGAAAAAGGGTTCAATAGCTACCACCAGATGATCAGTCCTCAGAGCATCCTCATAGACGTCGTCTTCAAAGTGGGAGAAGCTTCCAAAGAGCAGTTGCTAAGGGGCCATCTGTATAGTAGATGTTGCCTTTGCCCCCCCCTCTTCTGTTCCATTTTTACTTTCTCTGTCACGTAAGACCAAGGAAGTGTCTGAACAGTGTCTAAGGCAAGGTCAGTTTTGAGTGGCCTTTTGCCAGGAAGTGTGTTTTCATATTGCAATGACAGGGCTGTATGCATATCTTGTCCTGTCTCTGGAAGCTGGTGAGATGGCCACAGCATATCCTGTACTACACAGTCTCTGCAAGGCCAGAGAAGGTTACAGCATATCTTGTTGCTTCCCCTGGATAACATAGGAGAGAGGGCATATCTTGTTCCACACAGTCCCTTCGAGTGTTATCAGCACCCTGGTTCTCACAGTCCAGTCTTAGTCCCAGAGAGCATCACTTGCAAGCCAAACTTTGTCAAGATCTTAACCTCAGTTTTTAGGGGTCTATTGTCCAAGTCTCTGATGACAAGATTGAGACAGTGTTCTTATCGACTCTTACACAAGCGCAGTGTGAACAGAACAGGGTGATGCCAGGGAGATGTTCATGTTCAGTATTAAAACCTGAGGATGATGAAAACTGCGAAGAGCTGTACTGGATGACCCATGGAGAGGTTTACAATGTTTTGTACTAAGAATTGGAAATTTGAGGAAAGAATTACCTTGCTTCAGAATAGATGAGATGACAGCATACCATAAATGTGTCAAACCCACAGCTGTTCCTTACTGCACTGCGTCTCTCGAGAGTCCTTGCCCCATCATCTGCTCTATTGATGTTCTGGGAAGATTACTGATCCACTACTGGTCCCCATCTGTATATCAGTGGGCCTGCAGCAATTGAAATGTAGGGGAAAGAGAAGAGTGTGACTTGACCGCTATAAGCAAAGTTGATTAATGAGCTACATAAGAGGCTTTTATCACTCCTTTGATTGATCTCAAGTTGCCTGGCTAACCCACTTGCTCCTGTCACTATTCCATCTCTGCAAGCACTGGAATTGGTGCTTTTCCTAGGTGACAGTTTCAGCAAAGGAGAATTACATCTTCCACTTCTTTCACTCTTGTTCTTGCTGGTGTGGGTCATCCCTTATTCTCACCATTTTTTCCTCTTGCACCTGTGCTGTCTCAATCCTCTTTACACTTTCTTTCTCATCCTTAGAAAGATTTCACATGCCCTGTTAATTCTCATGATTGTCTGTCAAATTGTTGACAAGAAGTTGCCTTCTTTGGTAGTTACACTAAGCTTCTCTCTATCCATGCATACAAGTGTTGTAACATAAATGACAAGCATTACCATTAATAACGCCCTACCTCTCATGAATCTAGTATGTTGAGACTGTTCTTTTAGATTCCAAATTCAAATACAGTCAGGTCTCCTATACCACACACCCATGGAATTCGGACCCACGCAGACTGAGTTCCGCGTTGAATGGAGGCCACGCCACCACCTGTGCCCCCCACCGCGGCCGCTGCCGCCCCCACCGCCATCACTCATGCCCCTGCCACCACCTGAGCTGCCCCCGCTGCAGCCCGAGCCAACACCACTGCCCATTCCACCACCTGGGCTGAGGCTGGGACCGCCACCGCACCGCAGCGGCAGGTCGCACATGCGCAGTTGCGAAACGGGTCTCTTACATCGCTAAAAACTCATGACGCTAAGATCTGAAGCCGCAATATGGGGCTCGCGAAGTGCAAGAGGGCCAACTGTATAGCAACTGTTTTGAGTACATCTTGCTGGAATTGGTAAAACTGTGGAAAACTTTTCAAGTTTTTAATCGAGTATTATAAATAAACAGAAAAGATTGAACCTAATTTTCATAAGCAAAGCATTTTAAGTAGAGGTTTTTTCTCTAATATGCCTGTAGGCAATTCCAGTCCATTATCCTGAGGCAGTAGGTTTGGTCCTTCAGAGCACTGCAAAGAAAGGAAATGTACAGAAGCGTTTCTGCACTTCATTGTTTGTGTTATTGGTTTGATTGTACATTACCTCAGTCACGTTTTGTTCACCAACTCTTTGGCCACTATTAAGGACTTTCTCTCATTTTTCTTTTTTGTATATTGCAGCAGACTGACTAGGAATTATGAATTAATATATAGTAATTAGGACAATAAAGTAGTTTAAGGATACACAAATGTTAATAGGATTTGAAATAAGAGGTAGCTTGAGGCCACTGCTGTAACTAACAGGCCATTTAAAAATTATTAGCATCAGACCCAGTGGACCAGTAGTAAAGTACAGCTGCCTCTTTAGTAAAGTATCAGAGCTAGCAGCCCCTAGAACCTGAGCTTTATTCCAGTGATCACAGCTGTGAACTGTGCTTAACTAATTTTACTTATTCTTGCAAATGCCAGCATAGAAGCTACTAGCCTTACATAATGCCTAAGGTGATATATACAATATTTTGTTATTCTTGATGCAGTCTTTACAGTAAATTAATTTTAGTACTTCAACAAAGATTTGTTCTTGCATTATTTATATCAAACTGTTAAATGTTTTATTAAATTTCAGTGGTCTGTTTTGCAGACTAAGATTAGTATACAAAAAAAGCAGAGGATATTNCCTCTTGCACCTGTGCTGTCTCAATCCTCTTTACACTTTCTTTCTCATCCTTAGAAAGATTTCACATGCCTTGTTAATTCTCATGATTGTCTGTCAAATTGTTGACAAGAAGTTGCCTTCTTTGGTAGTTACACTAAGCTTCTCTCTATCCATGCATACAAGTGTTGTAACATAAATGACAAGCATTACCATTAATAACGCCCTACCTCTCATGAATCTAGTATGTTGAGACTGTTCTTTTAGATTCCAAATTCAAATACAGTCAGGTCTCCTATACCACACACCCATGGAATTCGGACCCACGCAGACTGAGTTCCGCGTTGAATGGAGGCCACGCCACCACCTGTGCCCCCCACCGCGGCCGCTGCCGCCCCCACCGCCATCACTCATGCCCCTGCCACCACCCGAGCTGCCCCCGCTGCAGCCCGAGCCAACACTGCTGCCTGTTCCACCGCTGGGTCCACTGCCGTGGTGGCACATCGCGCATGCGCAGTTGCGAAATGGGTCTTCTACATTGCTAAAAAATCATGCCGCTAAGATCTGAAGCTGCAGTATGGGGGGCGTGAAGTGCAAGAGGGCCGACTGTACTTGGCACTTGGAAGGGGTGGGTGGCATCTGGGCAAATGCAAAAATTTTCTAACGTACTGTTCTATAACTTCTTCCTCAGCAATGTGAAGACAAATGGGGACATTTGTGTGCCCTAGCTGACTTCTCCATCGCTCTGAATGAAAGCATACAGGAGATCAACAAGCATTCCTTTAACAACTTTGAACTCCGTATTGGTAAGCATGGTTCAAACATGAGAATTAAAGTGGGGGTTTGGCTGCAAGGATATGAGTCCAATAACTGCACTCCAGGAGTATTGCAAAAATGTGTACAATTTAGGAGAGTCCAAACACTGTATCATCTGTTTTCAAATAGATTTCATCCCAGGCAAAGTCAAAAGGTACTCCATTTGCATAGTATTGGCTCTGATTTGGAGATTTCAGGAGTTCAAAGTTTCAGTGAATTGTGAATGGGAGCATAGTTCAGCTACTGTCTTTAGCAAGTCTGGTCAAGAGGCCATAGATATAACACTGAAAGTGAACCGGACAGTCCAGACTTAACCTCAAGATTGATACTCACACAGTCTTTGTCTAAGATTCTTCTTCAGTATAAGGGTAAAAATAGCTTCTTGTAGACCCTGTGAGTAGTACTTTAATCTTTCACAAAATTAAATTTCAGCTCCAATCTGACCAGAGGCAGCATGTCCAAATTCCTGCAATGGGGAAGCTATTATCCTAGGTGGGATACCCTGGATGGCTGATGGGATGGGACATGAAAAAATGGCCTGAATATATGGCATGTAGTAGGAATAAATCTGATTACTTCTCATGCTGACTGTATCACTGGCCAAAACAAAAAACCAAACTGGAAGAAATATATCCTTTACAGACAACCTTGTCATAGAAAAGCTGAAGTATACTCAGCATCACTATCTGATCTGCATTTCCTAACTGTTTCAAATGCAAAGGTCTCAGTTCTCAGAATTTGTCAGGGAACAGGCATCCACCCTTAGTAACAGCAGACCATTTGCAGAGATTTCATAGAGCATGAATGCAACAGTATTTAGAAATATTTTTATCATAATTTAAAAAAAAATCTTTTAAAAAAACACTAAAAAACTAAAATCCTTTTCCCCAGGACGGGTCTTACACTCTCACAAAATGTATTCTCAAATAACTGCTGTAGAAAAGAAATAATTATTTCTTTTCTTGAATATATGCAGCAATCTTACAAGATACTGTCTTTCAATAACTTCATAGAATACTTTAATATTTTAACTTCATGGGACATAAGAATGTAATTTCTTGACTGTATAGCACTAAGAATGTTGCCTTCAACAAGTGCAGATCCAGAAAGATCCTTCCAGTTAAGTCTTTCCTACTACGTACGATAAGTTTGCAGAAGCATTGGCAATAATGTGGAGAATTCAAATGACACATAAGTACTATGATTCTGTTGACATGGATGTCCCATAAAATAACCCCGGGGATATCACTTTTTGTGTTTTCTAGATTTTCCAGAATTTTTTTCCTAATTTCTTTGTATAAATATCTCTTACTTAAGCTTAGAGATAAGTGCCTCTGAACTAGTCATCATGTGGTTCTTAAGTCCAAATGTGGTTGCTAGTCATTCTTCTATAAAAGTTTATATTCTCAAATTTATTTTTTTTTTCTATTAGGGATTAGCCATGGCTCTGTCGTAGCAGGAGTTATTGGTGCTAAGAAACCCCAATATGATATCTGGGGCAAAACAGTTAATTTAGCAAGTCGAATGGACAGCACAGGTGTTAGTGACAGAATACAAGTGCCTGAAGAAACGTATCTGATCCTGAAGGACCGGGGATTTGCCTTCGACTACCGTGGAGAGATTTATGTCAAAGGTATCAGTGAACAGGAAGGAAAAATCAAAACATATTTTCTTCTAGGAAGAGTTCAACCAAATCCTTTGATCTTACAACCAAGAAAACTGACTGGACAGTATTCGCTAGCAGCTGTTGTATTAGGACTTGTACAGTCTCTTAACAGGCAAAAGCAGAAACAAATTCTTAATGAGAACAATAACTCTGGAATCATAAAAGGACATTACAATCGGAGGACTTTGCTCACTCCCAGTGGATCCGAGGCAGCAGCCCAGGCAGAGGGGACTGACAAAACTGAATTGCCATAATCAGCATTGTTTGTGTTCTTTTTTTTATTATTATTTCTTTTATATATAAAAATAAATATACTAATAAAAAGGTTTAATTTTTTTTAGAAGAAGTGTGATTTTTTCCCTGGTGTAATATTTCAATGAGATTCAAATCCCTACACCCTAACAAATGGTGCCAACATCTCTCCCCTTCAGCTGTTGTTAACTTCGGAAGGTCCAGACAGTCACTGTAGGCCATCACTCTGCTANTGACATGAAAGTAAAGTAAAAGGAGATTGAACAGGTACTTCTCACCTTCAGTTACCTTTAAGTAAACTTATACACATCTAAGTTAGTGTATAACTCTTGACTGTACAGCCAAAGGATTGTCAGGTGTGTTATCTACCTAGATGTGAAGCTCTGAGAGTTAAGCAATTAATCTTATCCTAAACTCACTGATTCCACTGAGTCTAGTGGCTGTGGACTCTTCAAAGAGACTGTGTCCTCCTCACAGGTGGGTAATTGCACTGTAGATGTATAAATTTTGTGTTGGTGTCCACCCCACCTCTTGCACCCAAGCCAAGAGGTCAAGGCTCTCCTGTGGGCACTCTGTTATGTCTGTCAGTCCCACTTGGAGGGCTCCAACTCATTGTTGTATCTTAGTTGGCACAAGACACAGAGTTATATGTTGAATGACATATCTTGAGCCTCCTGCTGAAAAAATTGCCTGGTCAAGGATCTAGTTAAATTCTCTGGAGTCACTTTCCAGCGCTTAGCTCTTAATCCATCAGCAGTCTGAGCTCTAACCAAAACAAGAGACTGTAAAATGAATATGTACAGCAGAAGACAAAACTCACCACTAAGCTCCCACTCAACTGCCTCAACAGGAGGAGAAGCCAAAACTGAGAATACCCTAAATAATGAGTATACCAGCACAGAGACAGTCCTGCTGGGATGCTGTGATGGGCACACCCTGGTGCTACACGCCCTGCAACAAAAGGAAGTTAACTTTTGAGGGAATGACTAATCTATTTCACCTTGGAAGGAGTAAATACATAGTGCAAGTTCCTGTATGCATCAGAGCCATGATTCATACCAAGCTGTAAAGTGCAAGAATGAACCTCTCATCAAGTCTGTAGCCTCAAAGGAGCTGGGTTTGTCTCAGTAAATATTATCTTTAAAGTAAATCACAGATGGAAGAGAAGAACCTGTAATCACACAGCAATCCCCAGACAGGATTACACTCAAACAATACAGTACAACATACATATTCTTTGTAAATACAAAGAGTGTCTTTTTGCAGGTTGTTACCTGGTCTTTAATAAAAACTGGGGCTTCTTGGGAACATTGGCACTAGATTAACCTCATTTTTAGAAGAAGACCAACTTGGCTAGGAAATCTCAATTCCTACATTTTATGTCACTACTGTTTACTAACAAAAAAGGCACCAAAACATGAAAGTAATTGTAATCAAATTTTCCATTTTAAAATAATCTGATTAATGATTTTATAGGGCAAAATTTTGTCAGTTGAGTGCCATATTCAGAAATAGAAAATAATAACACGGAATTCATAAATTCCAGAGAAAATTATGTGAACACAGAGAACAAAGAGTGGCCTGAAATATTATACCCAATTATGATGATTCCAGTAACTGAGCTTTCATTCCAAATTCTTTGCATCCCCACAAATGTCACAGATGAGGAAAAACTGAGCCCCTCAGCTTACCCAGACCAGTGCTGATACTGTAGGAGACAAAGACAAGGAAGAAATGGCATCTGAAGCAATTAAATTAATTTCACATTTACAGTGGCATTTGAGGCACTTATTAAGGAAGGTTTGGCTAGTTTAAACAACTCATTAACAGCTGTCCTCTCCCTCACAGCTTATTTCTGTACTGTATGGGTTCACTTGTCCTGGTCCTCGCAATATTGCTGAACTGGTTTCCAACCTCTGTAAAGACAATTAACATTGAGTGGAAGGTGTTAACTAGATGACAGGATTGGAGACTGGAACTGAGGGCAAATTCACTGCTCGTTATCATGGGCCCAAGTCTCCTGCAGCTTATGATGGACATGGATGTCTTTCTCTGTTATCCCTCTCAAAACCCCCATTAGTATAATTATGTTCCCAAGAAAAATTGCCTCAATCTGTATTGGCCAGATAAAGAGTTTTCTAAATCATCTCATTGCCATGAGTAATTCTTCAGAGAGGAATTTCACCTGTGACTGCTGCAGGTAAATCCCTGCTTGGGGCTACATATTTGTCTACACTTGCCGGCTATCTGTCACCCCAAGAATTGCATTGGGTTTTTTTCCTTTCCCAAGTGTGATGACATTACAGGTTTAACTATGTTCTTTCTCATTGCAGCATCTGTTTTCTGTGGAGCACCAGCTATTATTTATGCTCTCAGTTTACTTGTTGTACTCCATGACTTTATGGTTCCATTAGAGTACTCAGCTTTCCCTCACAATTGTCTTCAGGGTTTTTTGTTCATAAAGGATAGAATTGCTCATACTAGAAGGACCTATAAAGCCAAAACTTGTAGTTATTATCCCTTGAAATATGCACACCTGGGTTAATACAAGCAAATTCCCTTGATATTGTAACACTTCAGCCAAACCAGCTTGCAGATATTGACAGCTTTCATAGATTTTCCCCATTAGGAGAAGAAAGCCTTGGCAGAGTCTGACTAGTCTTTGATGTCACCTTTTTTATTTCTACAAATATGCTGTACAGAAACAAGTGGCAGACACCTTCCTCAAAAATTTGTTCCCCGGTTCCTCCGAGCTCCGTGTCATAAGCTCTTCTCACACAAATGTTTTCTAAACAAACAGGCTAAAACCCACAGCTTTCTTTATTCAAGAGTAACATACAATCAACTGCATCAAGGGCAGTTTATGTCAGTTTTGAAGTACTCATTAAAGATGAAATATTGACAGTCTGGACAACATTTCTGCACCAAAATCATTACTCTGTAGTTCTCCAAGGATATTTTTGCAACCATGACATCCTTACTCTAGCAAAAGAATGTATCTGTGGCAAGACTAGTTGTTTATGAGGTAGTGAAGGGGGTTTAGTGCTGATTAATTCACCATTCACCCATTTTTTTATCTATTCAGAAAGTCACAGCTTAGGTACTGGTACTTGTCAAGGTGCCTACTCTTGGCTCACATTAAGATTCAAACAGTAAGCTTACTGAGAACAATGGGGTAGGCATGGTATCATTTAGAATTGTATTCTAAGAAAAAAGAAATTTAAAAAATAGCTTTTAAACACAGGGGAAAGTATCACACACTGTCCTCAGTGTTAATCGATTCCTGATTATTTCACAGCCATTGTCACATTTTGAAAAGGGCAGCAGAAAAAAAAAACAACAAAATCACCAAAGCAAACTAAAACAAACAAAAAACCCCAACCAACCAAACGAAAAACCAACCTCATCTAATCCTTTTCTCATTAGCAGAACTTCAGCTCTCTCTCCTAAGTACAATGGAGTCAAGGAGTTTAAGCAAATACCCAGGACAGCAAAGTGGCTGATAGCCAAGTGTCTGTTGCTGCACACTGTGGAGCTGCAAGGCACGGAGCAGAGAGCCCTGCTCCATGGCTGACTTGACAAACACAGCAAAATAATCAGAGGAACAGGAAACAACCACATTA
This sequence comes from Pitta sordida, assembly GCA_013390025.1. Taxonomy (NCBI): domain Eukaryota; kingdom Metazoa; phylum Chordata; class Aves; order Passeriformes; family Pittidae; genus Pitta; species Pitta sordida. Next base: position 15,937 of record WEKX01007586.1, read on the forward strand.
ACCATCGTCGGTGGTACATGGTAAGCATTATAATTGCACAGTCAACTTATTAACCTCTCCATCAATCTTTTTCTGTGCAGTGACACAATTAAGGTTTTGTGGTTTCCCCAGCTCTGTGCTTTGCTGGAGGATGGGAAGAAATCTGACAGTGGAGTGGTTGGCAGATGGGAGGAAAAGAGTAGAGATTCATTATGCTTATCTGCGGGTACTTGAAACTTACTGCAGTTTTTAAGATATGCTTTCATTAGCTCTCCTGGAAGACAAAAATATGTCCTTGGTTTACATAATTTTAGTAGAAAAGGCCTATTTTTTATTTTTAAAAAATCTTTTTTCCTGTCCATTTTCCACTAAGCTTTTATGTGTGATGGCTCTAAGAGTTACAGAGCCACCCAGAGACTGATTCATTCAACATTTTTGTGTGAAAACAACATCAATGCGTATGGCTGGTTAGACAGCATCCTCTGTAAAATGCCACCTCATGTTACTTTTCCTGACCCAGATCTCCCTCAGATCAAGGTGTTTTTTCCTGGTTGATAATAACTTAATATTGATATAATGAACAACTCTTTGTTTCATAGTCCATGTGGATTTTCAGGGTCTTGAAATCAGTGCCTCATTCAGCTTTGCAATAATAAGTAAAAAAAAAAAACAAACCTACCACAAACACCACTGTTGCCACATGGAGAAAAGAAGACACAATCTCAGTTGGTTTGCTGAAAACCTAAGGTTCTAAACCAAAGGACATATATGTGAAATAACTTTTGATTGCAAAACCCACTCCCAGGAGCAGTGTGATGGGGTATTGCAAGAAGTATTTTCACGGTGACAAAATATTAAGTATTATCTTAATTAACTTATCAGTTACTTAAAATAATAAAAACACAGCAGCTGCTTCATATTCATCAATCATCACAGAGACTATTTTGACAAGCTGTCAGTTTTCTAAGTATCTATAAATCACCTAGTAATTTTGCTTTTGATGAAGGCGTACCTCTTTTGGATGTGCACAGATCAATGCTCTAAAGCTGCATCCAGGACTCAGGAGCCTTTGGGGTCAACACATTTTCTATGGGTAAGACCAAGACTTGAAGTGGCACCTAATCATTCCCCATGGCCTTGTCTCTGAGAAATGCAAGAACAGGGGCTTGAACATGCTGGGAGCTGTACTTTTAGTAATTTTCCCATCTGAATGATGGCAGGGAGACTATTCCAGCAGGATCTATGATACAAGGTGAATCAAGACACTGGCCTTACAGCTCATTATTTGTTAACAGCATAATAATATGCAAGTTATTACACTGACTACTCAGCAGCTTAGTTGTCCCAGCCCTGCTCTTAGGGTAATGAGGGCACAGGAAATACATCCCACATGCCACAGCTGACACTGTGGCATGTAGGCACTTGCTGCCTGTATTGGGTTTTTCTGTGGCTGGGTTTCTGGTAACAGGGGGGCTATGCCAGAGGCTTCAAGAAGTTGCTGGAAGCCTCCCTCATAGCTGCCAGAGCCAATGTCAGCCATCTCCTTGCTGGACCTGCCTCTGGCCAAGGTCAGGCCAATCAGGAGGGATAGAAATGCCTCTGTGATAACATATTTAAGAAGGAAAAAAAAAGAAGTTAGAACAGGAAGAAGGTAATCATGGCTGTCAGAGATGAGCAGTGAGAAGATGGAACAGCAAGTGCAGGTACCAAGGCCAGGGCTGAAGGAGAAGGAGGAGGTGTTCCAGGTGTCTCCCTGCAGCCCATGGTGAGGACCATGGTGAAGCAGCTGTCCCCTGCAGCCCATGGAATGGAGAGAACACAGATGCAAAGATCCATCTGTAGCCCGTGGAGGAGCTCACGCTGGAGCAGGTGGATGCTGGAGGGAGGCTGCAGCCCGTTGGAGCCCACACTGGAGAGACCCATAGAATGCAGGGAAATGGCCTCCTCCCTTGAGAAGCGGCAGAGAAACACCAACTGCCTGGTTTTCCCCTACTCCTGTCCCCCGCTGCAACTAGAGGAAAGGGGGAATGTGGTATCTGTTGTAAGAGATGGAGGGGTGGGGGAGAAAGTTGCCTTAAAGATAATACTTCTCACTTTAAGCTCTGATCTTGTTAGGAATATGTAAATTCTTTATATCCCCGCCTTGGAGTTTGTTTTGTTTGTGGCAGTAAAAAATTTTCTAATAGTCCTCATTCCTGCCATAGCAAAACCCTTCAGTTTGTTTTTTTTCTTTTCCTCTCTCCCCTGTTTGTATGGAGGGAGGCAAAGTGAGAGAGCAGCTGTTGGTGAGTCTCTGGCATCCAGTCATGGTCAAACCACCACACTGCCCCATGGAATTCTGGACCACAGATAATAGTTTCTTAATACCTCTTTAATCTAGTGAAGAAAAGCAGAGCAAAAATTATGATGGGAAGTTACATAAGGTCAAAGTGGAAATAAAGTACATACATTTGACAGCAAACCTGTCTAAACACTGGAACAAGACACCATGAATAACAATGGATGCATTATCTTCTGAAGAGTTCAAAACAAGATTATGGAGACTTTTGTGGAAATCATGTGTTATTCAAATCCATGAATTGGTATTATCTCTTCACCCTGAAGATAAGAAACCAAAAAAAAAAAAAAGAAAATCTTCAGAGAGTGTTTCGTACTGAAGTACTGACTGAAGATGAGGAAGGGAAATATTTTCCATTTCATGCATTAATTCAGAGCCTGGAAAAAAACATAATTTGTTATATGTCTCCCTTTGTAAAGCTACTGAAGGCGTTGCAAACCAGTCCTTCAGCTCACTGGCAGACACTCCACCAAGCTGTTTAGCTTCCCTATCAATTATATAATTGCTTCATTGATTTTACCAGAAATCTCTGTAGTCAAGCACTAGGGAAGAAACTGAGTTATGTTCCAAATTGCATTCCACCATTCCAGTCCCACAGCCTTTCGCTGTGCCGTTTCTCCTTACTTGCCCCAGCACTCAGAACAATAACTCCCCATTGCATTGTTCACAGGTTCACAGATTATTCTGAGTTGGAAGGGACACACTAGGATCATCTAGTCCAACTCGCAAACAAGTGCCCTCCCAGGGATTGAACCAACAACCCTGGAGCCATGGGCACCACGCTCCACCCATCAAAGTCTCCCATTGTCTAGACCACGTCACTGAGTTCCTCATCCAGTCTTTTCTTAAGCATCTCCAGGGATGGTGACTCCACCACCTCCCTGGGCAGACCATTCCAATAAGAGACCACTCTCTCTGTGAAAAAGCCCACCCAACTGCAACCTCATCTCAGCAAGTAAACAGCAATGAGGTCACCTCTGAGCCTCCTCTTCTCCAGGCTGAACAACCCTAGTTCCCATAGCCGCTCCCCACAGGGCTTGTAGGGAGGGGGAGATAAGAAAAGAATCCTCCATTGTTTGTCCAGTAGAAAGGAGAAGGCCCCTCCCCATGCCATATGCCTTGCCAGGAAAGGGAGATAAGACAAGACACAGGATCCTCCATTGTTTTTCAGGTNAAGACACAGGATCCTCCATTGTTTTTCAGGTGAAAAGGAGAAAGCCCCTCCTCTGGTCACATTCCTTTCAGGGGAGGGAAAGGGAGATAAGAACAGAAATCTATTGTCTGTTCCTGTAAAAAAGGAGAAAAGTTTTACAATGGAACAAAAAGGCTTTCTCCATGACAATGCCATTGGCCCTCTTAGCCACGTGGGCACACTGCTGGCTCATATTAAGTTTTCTGTCAACCATTACTCCCAAATCCCTCTCCACCACTCTCCAGCCACTCATCCCCCAGCTGATAGAGATGCATGGGATTGTATGTCCAAAGTGAAGAACCCGGCATTTGGATTTGTTAAATCTCATATTATTGGAATCTGCCCATTTCTCTAACCTATCAAGGTCCCTCTGAAGGGCCCTTCTACCCTCTAGGAGTGTTCTACGTTAGATTCTAAGGCCCTGTGGGGAAGATCATTGTTATTAATAGTAGTCTCCACAGAAGATTTAGTGAGATCTCAGGAAATGTTCATGGTAGTTAAGTTGCGTGACTTTGGCTAAATGAGAGTGTTCATACTTTCCCTTGTAACTAGAAATGTGGCCTTGAATTAAATGAATGAAAATTTGCTACAAACGTAGTTTTTTATAATAATGTGTCCCTGTCATTTTTATATAAGCATATGATATTACATATGTAAGATACCCAACCTGACAAGGCTTCGGAAGGCTTTTACACACACCCAGAAGAGTGTCTTCTGAATAGAAACACAGGATGCAGTGAAAGAATAATGGAAAGGAAAGCTTCCTCTGAATTTCTATGGAGGGAAGAAAAACCAGCACATTAAATGCTCATAAAGTATCTTCCAAATAATCCAACTATCTATGTCCAACCTGCAATTCACAACGCATTTATCAAACTTCTCACAAAGATTGGCAAGAAGAATTTTTCCCTTCCCTCCCTAAAATACACTGTTACCTAATTCTGTCATCAAGATGAGAACAAGTTAAATCCTAATATTTCACTTGGATTAGCAGTTGCCACCAAATGACAGAGGGAAGAAATTTGTCCTGGAAAGTCAGAGTACAAAGGCAGAATAAAATTCTCTGCTGCTCTGAATTGTTAATAGCAACTCTCCATAGAGCACAGCCCAGTCACACTGTTCTCTTGTCTGAGGCCTCAGGAGAAAGAAGCAGGGTTTCCATTGTATTTTAAACCTTTTAATGCTGCTTAGAGCCCACCCAGCTATTTCATTCCAGGGATAGTTTTTGAGCAGGGCAGACTTCTTAAGGACATATCATCTTCCTCAGGGGCATGAAATGAGGACTTGACATGGGTTATTTTGAGAAGACATTTTAGATTGCATCTAAATGGAGGAAGAACAGTTCAGTGGCTCAAGCCATTCAGATTCTGTTAAAAAATAGCAAAATTTTTAATTGTATAAGCAAACAACTGCATCTGAATTGCCATGCCCTGTGACTCCTTTCCACTTGTCTTTATGCAGCTTATCCCACAGGTTCAGATGTTTTGTCTTTTCCTCACACATCTAACAGGTTTGAAAGATATTTTTGAGATGGTGAAGCAGCTTCTTCAATAAGGAAAATACTTCTTCAACGAGGAAAGTACTTTGGTAGATACCTGTCATATGTGTCATATGGAATCATTGTGACTCATGGGAAACACCACCAAGCACAGCTAAGGAGTTAGTCAGTCATACATTTTCTGTGTCCAAGTAAATAGCCTGAAATATAATGATTTTGTTTTCTAAACACTTTGAAGTTCAAGCTGCAACACGCTAGATCCAGTTGTCCCCATCCTGCTCTTCTATGGTTGCTCCTGAACTGTGTAAAAAGTTATTTCTGTAGAAACATATTTACAACCTCTCCTACCTTATTTGTTTTTGACAGGTGAAAAAATTCTAGATGTAACTGCTTGCAGGTGAATTATAATTCTTTTTTTTTAGATTAATTTACCTAGAAAACATAAGATTGTGTTTTTGCAGCAGAAGCTCACTTTCACAGAATCACAGAATCAGTA
>WEKX01007605.1:0-14849 GCA_013390025.1 Pitta sordida
GGGGCTACTGCTGCTGGGGCAGGCTGCCCTTGCCTGTTGAATGTGGGTGCAGGCTGTGCGAGCAGAACGGTGGTAGGTGTGGCTATGCCATCTGCTGCATTCATTTCCAGCACACGTAGCCAAGCAGCCATAGCACGATAAGCATTCACCAATGTCCAGCAGCTAACAGCATGCTGGATTTCCATATTGCCCACAGGAATGTCCTTCAAGCACTCCTGTACCTTGCTGGGGACGTTGGCTTGTCTGCATGGCATCACAGGGACTGGAGCTGGTTCCACTTTTAACACTTGCTGGATCTCCTCCGACAGTGCTACCACCCAGTGGAGAGGGGTCATCTGTGGTTCGGGCTGCATTGTGTTGACAGGGTGTTTTGAAACAGGTGTGGTTTGTGCATGTGGTGTGGCTGGTGGGGCAGGCGTGGTTTGTTGGGCACTTGTCTTAGCACCACTTATCCTGGCTGGCGCTAACCTTTGGGTGTTTTCCTTAACCACACGGGCCTTAGCAGGAGTCTCCCAAAATGACCTTAGCCTGGTGTAAATTATAGGAACGACCGTGTTGCATACTGATAGAAGAAACATAAGTGTAAATAACACATCCTTTAGGTCAATCTGATCTCTACTCACTTCAAAAGGAATAGCATTGGCTTCAGGAAAGATAGAAGAGAAGTACTGGAAAGGAGTACTTCCCTTCCTCCCCAGCCTAATGAATATATGGTTAGCCATATATCCCCAAAGGTTATTAAAAATGGCATGATAATAATGAAACCAATTGTACACTTCTAGGAGGAAAACTACTGGTGGAGACGACACAACATTATGAGTCCAGTACACAAACTTCATAAAACCCAATATTATCTTTGCAACTGTGTTCATGGCAAGGATATGATGGAAACAGGAGTGCCAGGCATACCAGCCAAGTTAGCTTGAATGTAGCCCAGAGCATGGTGGTACCTCTGAGAAAAACTCCCGTTAGTTCTTATCTCTCTATATGTGCCTCTCTCACCTCACACTGGGCACCAAGAATGTCCTGGGTCAATTTAGGTGAAGCATGAATTAAATTTAGAAATACTTGAATAATATATATATGGAGAGAAATAAGAACTTTACTGGGAGAAAGGAAAAAAAAAATAACAAATATATATATATGTTTGAACAACAACAGTAACAGTATCAAAAAAAACAATGGAACAATGACAACTGTAGACAAGTGGCAAAGTGAACGAGGATGAGGACGGTGTCTAGTTCAAGGGAAAACCCAGGGAACCTCCAGGAATCCAGGGACAGGAGACTAGGGTTCAGCATAGGCAAAGCAGTGGAGTAACAGCCAGTGATCCTTTCCTGAAATGTCCAAGGGGCTGCAGGGAGATACAGTGGTCGGCAGGGAAAAAGCTGTGCTGAGATGAGGAGTCAAAGGTCCACGTGGTCCTGGGCAAAATGGCAGTGGTAGAGATCAGAGNCACAGTATGCCTCAGGCAGCTGCTGAGACCCAACACATGAATGCCAATCAGAGCCTGGGGTCACCCCTTCCCCGCCGTGGAGGTAGGGCAAGCACACGCGATGGCAGCAGCCAGGTGGTGGCTGCTGATGTGGCTGGGATGGTGCAGCCAGCGGTGGGATAAGCCCACCCTGCGGCCACACCGCGCTGACAGCCTCATCGGGCTGGGACGAAGTGGAGCCAGGATGAAGTGGAGCCAGGACGGTGTGGGGATGGTCACCGGGGACAGGGAGTGAGGGAGGAGCGGTGCAAGGTTTGCGCTGCTGGCGGGGCAGTACGAGCATGCATGGTCACAGCAGCCTGGCCCTGGCTGCAGATGTGGAAGTGGTAGCACGGCTAAAGAGAAGCCCAGGGAATCTCGGGGCGGTCTCCTGAGGCAGAGAGGGCACAGAAATGCTTCGCTTTCCTCCCCTGTGCTTCAAGAGCCTGTGAAGAGGAGTTGAAAAGGCTCCCCAGTGCTCCTGATTGGCTGGGGGTGGAGTAAGGGGTGTCGCCTGTATACATATTAATGACCTGCACGTATTTGCAAATTTGACATTTCGTGAGACCTCTGACATGATCCGTTTCTCGCAAATGAGCAGGTATAACTAGAGTAAACCCTTATTAGATCGCAGTTCTAGTCTTGCAGGTTCACTTCTTCACAGGACTTCTTCCACAAAGATGGCCCTATGTGTCACAGTGGATTCGTGACTACACATGCACTAACTGACAATCATGCATATGCAAAGATAGACAGTAATGAATATGCAAATTAGTCCCACCCATTGCACCACCCCCCTCAGTCCCAGAGTACTCCTGTAGTGTGTTAACCTCACCCCACTCCCCAAAGTACAAAGGTTGGGAGGCTCCCGGCACCCACAGGGACACTGTGCAAGGAAAAATACCACTTCCCTTTGCTGCTCGTCTGTGCGCACCAACACCCCACTGTGTCCTGGCTTGCGTTCTGCTGGGGGGACCCAGCCATTTCACTGAGTCCACTGGGGTTAGAAGCAGTGTCTGCCACCCTCCCAGGGCCAGGAGTGGTGCCTGCTGCCATGCAGAGGCCAGGTCCACACTGGTTCATGGGTTCAAACCCATTTTGCCACAACAACTGCAAGCTGGGGAGTGGCCACAACCATCCCGGGGATTCTCCATGAATTTTAGGTGGGACCTTCAGAGCGTCTGCTTGGCCATCAAGCCAACACCATTCCCATGGTGATGGGCTGTTGCAAGAAGTGGCCAGTCACAGCCGACCACTCATCCTCACTTCACCTTGAGCGGCAGGGCCCAGTCAGTGGAGGATCCTGGGCAGCCTGGGCCGCTGCTAACAGGGAGAAGGGAGGGAGAAGGGAGGGAGAAGGGAGGGAGGAGGAAGGCCACAGAGCTGCAGCAAAAGCCAGATTTTCAGCAGGAACCTGGCACTGTGCTTACAAACAACCATGGCATGGTGCCTCCAGATCCTGGTTGTGGGCAGACATAGTGCCTCTCCAGCTTGCGAGCAGGGAGTCATTTGAGCTTCCCCCTCCAGCTCAGCTTCCAGCAGCGATCTCCTGGACTGATAAAACCAGGGCAGAACCCAGCCACGCAGACCTCCCACTAGTTCTTGGGTCACTCTCACGGTGGTTTAAAAATTTCATTTTTTTTTCAATCCAGAGCACGGTGGCGAGTGTCACATTTGGCCAGCCATGAGAGCAGGCTAGGTGGTGGCAGGGCTACCCCAGGGATTCCCCCAGGACTCTCTGGGTGGGGAGGGGTCAGAAGATATCTCCTGTGATGTCACAGTCCGTGGGGAGGTCCCAGGAATGCCTGCCAGTACTTCAGGGCTGAGGTAGGCAGTGCAATGGGCAGGACTTACTTGTATATTCATGAGCTGCTTATCTTCGTGGAGTGAGGCCCTCGGGGTATCTTCAGAGACCCGAAGCACTGCAATACTCAAGGGCTGACTGTCTAAGGATCTTAAAGAAGAGGAAAGTTTGAGAAACATGTGAAAAACTGTACCTTCAGAAATCATGGAAGAATACTTCCCTAGAAACCTGTAAAGGCCTAAAAAGAGTTTGTTGAAACTAAGTAAGTAATTGGAAGTTGTTGAATTGACCATTCCTAGAGGAAAAGTCCAACTTGTTCTGTCTAGCCTGCTCACTTTAAAAAGTTACACATGAAAGTTACACACAGATCAAATTGAGTCTCTGATCATTAGGGGGTCTCATCATATATTTGTTTGTACACTTTTTGGTTTCTTTTGGTTTCTTCTTCTAAGGTTTTCACTTACTGTGCTAAGTGGAAATAAAACACTAAAACTGAAACATCTTAGTGACTACTCTTCCATTGTTTTAAAATAGAATTCTTTGCCTATCTGAACTAATGTCTTTGATTACAAGATGGTAGCCTTCTTACAGTTAAATAATTTAAGATTTTCTTGCTCTTTTCACTTTTTTTACACTTACAACAGACTTGGTCCATTTTAGGGTTTTTTATGATTTAAAAATTCAAAACAATTGAAGCTTTCCACTTTAGTCTTTTCCTTCCAGTATCATCAGAATAATTAAGGGGTTATGTTTTCCATAGTCTGACTAGTGAGATAAGCAAAATAGCTACTCCTGAGTGCCACATAAATGTGCAATGAATCAGCTAAAAGAATTGCTGTGAAATAAATGATATCACATTCTTTATGTAATTAAATCAGAAAATTCAAGATTTTCCATCTTCCTAGCTGCAGTGTTACCAAGCTTCATTAGTGTCAGTGTATTTCTAAAGTCACGAGACTAAATTTTAAGCAGTATTTACTACTGATTCCCAAACACTCAGCATCAAAGAAGTTACAGATGCAATTCTAAAAAGTCTTGATCCCCTTGTTTGCTGTCTGAATAGTTGAAATAAACAGGCAAACTGCCAAATATTTCTCTAGAATAGTTATTTCCCTTTCAGCTCTATAATTTTAATTTACATGGAAAACATTGATACTTTAAAGTGGTGCTTGTCCATCAATCTTGTTTATTTGATATTGATCTCTTGATATGGTTGACACAGCCAAGGAAAGGTTTAAACCCCCTTTAATCCAGGAGGAAGATGTTAGAGACCTACTCATACATTTAGACCCTCATAAATCTATGGGACCTGATGGGATACATCCTACAGTGTTGAGAGAGCTGGCAGAGGAGCTTGCTAAGCCTCTCTCAATCATTTATCAGAGGTCTTGGCTTACTGGAGAGGTCCCAGAGGACTGGAAGTTGGTCAGTGTGACACCTATCTGCAAGAAGGGTAGGAAGGAGGATCCAGGGAATTACAGACCTGTCAGCCTGACCTCAGTGCCAGGCAAAATTATGGAGCAAATCATCTTAAGGGGTTGTGGGTTCGATCCCTGGGAGGGCATTTGCTTGAGAATGGGACTAGATGATTCTTGGGGTCCCTTCCAACTCAGAATAACCTATGAAACCTGTGAAATTATGCTGCACCTCCAGGATAGTAGGGAGATCAGATCCAGTCAGCATGGCTTCAGGGAGGGAAGGTCCTTCCTGGCCAATCTAATTTCCTTCTATGATCAGGTAACTCACCTGGTTGACAAGGGAAGAACTGTTGATGTGGTGTCCCTTGATTTTAGTAAGGCCTTTGATACTGTCTCCCACAGTAAACTCCTGGTGAAACTAGTGGCTTGCAGCTTGGATAGGTTTACACTGTGCTGGATCAAGAATTGTTTGGATAGTTGAGCTCAGAGAGTTGGAGACCGGTCACTAGTGGAGTCCCCCAGGGTTCAGTGTTAGCACCAGTCCTGTTTAATATATTTAATGTATTTATCGATGATGTGGACAAAGGGATGGAGTCCATCATTAACAAGTTTCCAGACAACACCAAGCTGGGAAAAAATGTCGATCTTATAGAAGGTAGGAGGGCTCTACAGAGAGACCTTGATAGGCTAGATAGATGGGCTGAATCCAATATCATGGGGTTTAACAAGTCTAAGTGCTGGGCCCTACACTTCAGTTACAATAATAGTCATAGATTGGGAGCTGAGTGGCTGCAGAGTCAATAGGTGGAAAGGGATCTGGGAGTGCTGGTTGATAGAAAACTTCACATGAGCTAGCAGTGTGCCCAAGCAGCCAGAAAAGCCAGTGGCATCTTGGCCTGCATCAGGAATTGTGTTGCCAGTAGGACTAGGGAAGTAATTCTCCTTCTGTACTCAGCGCTGGTTGGGCTACATCTTGAATACTGTGTCCAGTTCTGGCCTTCTCAGTTTAAGAGGGATGTTGAGATCCTTGAACATGTCCAGAGAAGGGCAACAAAGAAGGTGAAGGGGCTGGAACACAAGCCCTGTGAGAAGCAACTGAGAGAATTGAGGTTTTTCAGCCTGGAGAAGGGGAAGTTCAAGGGAGACCTTATCACTCCCTACAACTACCTAAAGGGAGGTTGTAGTCAGACGGGGTTAGGTCTCTTCTTTAAGGCTACAACTGACAAAACAAGTGGGCACAGACTTAGGCTGCACCAGGGGGGTGTTAGACTAGGTATTAGGAGAACCTTTACCACAGAAAGAGTGATTTCTCAGTGGAATGGGCTGCCCAGGGAATCATCATTCCTGAAGGTATTTAAGAAAAGGTTGGATGATGTACTTAGTGACATGATCTAGATAATGGGATGGTGTGTTGGTAATAGGTTGGCAATAGGTTACGTGGTAGGTTGGACTCAATGATCTTTATGGTCTTTCCTAACCTTACTAATTCTGTGATTCTGTGATTTCCTATCTCTTTAATGTTGTGTAATAGAAATCCCAGTAATTGATTGAACAAATGTAATTGACAAGAAAACGAGAATCAGACTGAGTGTCTCAACTCCTTCTGAACTACTGAAGTCCACCCATTGAAGACAGACCCATATCAGGCATAAATATGTCCACTGAATGGTACTCCACCGATTTCCCATTATACTCCACTGAAAAACATAGATTGAGTTATGTGCAATAGTAAGATACCAGTATTTAAAAATAGGCAAAACTTATTCCAATCACATTATTGAGATTTAAAGTGCCAGAATCTTACTCCAGTTTATTGTCCAGTTTATTGTTTATTGGCTTTTATGCTTTTCTTACTTTTCTACTCCTCATATACTAGATATAGGATAAATTGATGACATTTACAGAATCACAGAATCACAGAATCACAGAAAATTATGAGTTGGAAGGGACCCACGAGGATCATCTAGTCCAACTCACCATCTAATACCCGTACAGCGACCAAGAGCACATCCCAGAGCATAATAACAACCTAGATGCCTCACAATCTGGCAGGCCACTCCGAGCCGGAAGGGGCCCAGGGTCATCCAGCCCTACACCCCCCAGCTAGACCATGTCACTAAGCTCCTCATCCAGTCTTCTCTTAAACACTTCCAGGGATGGCGACTCCACCACCTCCCTGGGCAGCCCATTCCAATACGCAATTACTCTCTCTGTGAAAAACCGCTTCCTAACGTTAAGATTAAACCTCCCCTGGCGTAGCTTGAGGCTGTGCCCTCTCGTTCTGGTGTCGTCAGCCTGGAAGAAGAGGTCTACACCCATCTGGCTGCAACCTCCCCGCAGGTAGCTGTAAACAGCAATGAGGTCCCCTCTGAGCCTCCTCTTCTCCAGACTGAACAGTCCTAGTTCCTGTAGTCGCTCCTCGTAGGGCCTGCCCTCCAGTCCCTTCACCATCCTCGTTGCCCTTTTCTGCACCCTCTCAAGCAGCTCAACATCCCTTTTAAACTGGGGAGCCCAGAACTGCACGCACGTGAACAAGTCATTCAACACTACTTTCATTCTCAACAGGGTGAAATAAGCACCTCGAGGTATAATTTATGCCACCCTAAATTGGAGATCCATGATAGATCAGATTAATTTTTCATTAAAAGTCTCAGTCTTTCTGCATCTGCAGTAGAGAGGGAACCTATGGTGACAATCAAAGATGTCTGCATTATAGGCATCGAAAGGTAGCTTATTCAGTTTCTGTCTTGAATGACTTTAGGAAGATGCTGAGCATTTTCAGCTCCAACTGAATTTGTAGTAGGCAAGGAACTCAAAACTTTCGGAGGAGTAGGATTATATTTGTGTTTAAAAAAATGATGAAGATGAAGACATATTTTTCTTTTATTTTTTTTTACCTTTATTTCCATATAAGGAGAACAAAAGACTGTAGAATCCCCAAAAGACAAAAATGACTCTAATATTTTTGTTGGTACTATTAGCGATGGTAAAGAGTCAGCATGGTAGTAACTGTGGTAAAAAAGGAGAAAAATAGTGCACACTCTTCTCATGAACAAGGTCTTTACCTTGAGCCCTGTTGATTTTCTCTCTTCTGCAAAGCTTACAGGTATGTTCAAACTTAAAATGTTTTAAAGATTTTTAAAATTCAAAGTGTAGTTCCACATGAGTAAAATTGGAAGTTGTCATGTCCCTAACTTGTTCTTTTCTTTTTTTATTTTTTTCCCTATTTTTTTGAGTAACAGCAGAACAATCTTTGTAAATTCCAAACTACCAGAAGTATCCACTCCTTGTTTCTTTGCATCAGTATTTCAGAAGATTTTTACAATGTTCATAGTTTTTATATTATTATTTTTATTAATAAAGAACAAGCAGTATGATAAATTAATGTTCAAATATGAAAAACATCTTTGAAAATCTGCAAGATTCATATTAACTGTCATGTTTCTTTCAGATGTTGCTGGTCTACTGATTTCACCAACAGCAATACCTGAGAGGTTAAATATGGGATATGTTATTACAAGGACAAAAGAATCTGAATATACAGTTATACCTCCTCCATCATGAGGAAAGGGACAGGCCAATGCCATTGTGAAAGCCTAACCTCGCAAAGAACTGCAGGTCGTTAATATGCATGCAGGCCACGCCCATTGCTCCACCCCCCGGAACTCTGGAGCAGTGCGGACAATTCTCTGCTCCTTCTCCTTGTCTCTCTCGGCACAAGCAAGCAAAGAGAACTGTTTCTGAGCGGCTGCTGTGACCGTGTGGGCTCGCAGCCCAAACCTCACACCATTGCTCCCCTCCCCAGCCCAGCCCGGCCCGGCCCCAGTGTTCGCACGGGGTCCCAGCGGAGCACACAGAAGCGGGTCAGGGTGTCACAGGTCTCTAAACGCCGTGCCTGAGCTGCACCATGCCGTGCCCGAGCCACCCCGCGCCGTTCCCGAGCCGCACCGCGCCATGCCCGAGCCTCTGTGGGGGTGAGGGGGTGGAGGTGTCAGGTTGGTATGGGAGTTTCTTTCCCTTTAACATCCACCACTCACGGATGGCCCCAGAGGGCGGAGGAACAGAAGCCCCCTCCCAGCACACAGCTTGCCTCACTTTCATGAGGCAGTCTCCCCATTCAGGGACCTCCCCACAGAGCGGGGTGAGTCCCGCCCCACAGGCACCGCAGCACCGCCCCTTGGCAGAGCAGAGTCAAACTGTGTATGTCTCAGCCAGCTGAGCTCGCAGACAGCAGAATCATATTTGCGAAAAAATTGCTTCGCAAATGGGCGAGGTCGTGAAGGAGAAGTCGCGATACAGAGAGAATTCACTGTATTTTAGATGTTTACTCCATATCTTTAAAAGCAAAGTTGATTCATCTAGAAAATCTCTTCCAGTGCTGCATTATGCCATAAATCCCTCGTTCACCTATACAATCTATAGTTTTAATTTATACTTTTGTGGAAGTCACAAATAGTGTGCAGTTCAAACTACTAAGGTAGATTCATTATATTAAAATGTTGGAGAGAAAGATAAACTGTTCTAAGAGGAAACCCATATACAAAATTTCACAAGTGCCAAAGTTTATCTCTTTCAATATTTAAATGGAAATGTTACATAAAATTTGAATAAGAATCGCAGACAGTTACATCTGCTGGGATGTTTGTTTTTTCCTGGTTGCAATAATCTAATCACAGACTGGTGTGCAGGCAGGGTTCATTTTGCTGAATGGCTTGCTTGTTACCAGAGGCAACAAGTGGAGCCATGAATGTTGGATTATCAGATCGTTTATTTCGGATCTTAGATATCTCTAATGGCACCTCAAAATTTTAAATGGTTACTTTTAAACCAAGATATTTTAAATACTCAAATAATATGCTATGTAACACTACTGGAATTAACTGTCTAACTGGAATCTGTACTGCAGTAATCAGCTTCATTCAAAACTTTCATAGGCTTTCTGACATGACTATGTAGAGTTTTAGTACTCCCGAGAGTGGACTAATTACTCAGTAACCTATAATTAAAGACATTTACTTTCACTCCTGGATCATATAAATGTTGTTATATGAGTTTTGGAGGGCCATATTAAGGAACACAGACATAAACTACATGAATTTAAAGGTCAGTTGAGGGTTTTTTCCCAGCCTCTGCAGTTAGTATATATGTAAATATATGCAAATTACATTGAGCTTAGATAATACAGGACATAGAGGTCTGTGCTAGTTTGAATGTGTTGAGGTTTTTTTCTGGCAGCAGGTGGGGCTAACAAGCAGAGGCAATGCCAGCCAGTTCTTGGCTTTGCCTGCTGCTGGCCAAGGTCAGGCCAATCGGAGAGATAGAGGCACCTCTGTGATAATATATTTAAGAAGAAAAAGAAAAAAAAGGTAGTAACAGCAAGAAGATGGCCAGAGATGGGCTGATGGCACCAAGGCCAGGGCCGAAGGAGGGGAAGGAAGTGCTCCAGGCATCTCTGCAGCTTGTGGAACGGACCATGGTGAAGCAGACCGTCTTCCTGCAGCCCATGGAATAGAGAGAGAGCACAAGGATGCAGAAATCCACCTGAGACCGTGGAGAGGGAGCCCATGCCAGAGATGGAGATTGCTGGAGGAGGGCTGCAGACATGTTGGAGCCCACATCTGGAGCAGAGATCCTAGGAAAGACATAGCCCGTGGAGGAGGAGTCCACACTGTGTGACAGAACTGTACCTGGGAGGATCTGTGTGCTTTGGGATGGGGCTCACGAATGAAGAAGAGCAGCCAGTGCTTAAAGGACTGCACCCTGTGGAGTGACCCTCGGGCAACAGAGTATGGAAGAGCTGTTGCCCCTGAGTTCGGACTCACGCTGGGAAGGGTCATGAAAGACTTTCTCCCGTGGGGGAAGGGGACCTTATGAAAGGCAGGGAAATGGCTTCCTGCCCTGAACCAGTCAGAAAATACCAACTACATGGCTTTCCCCTACTCCTGTTCCCCCTTTGTCTCCTGGAGGAAAAAAGGGAATGTGGCATCTGTGTAAGAGAAGGAGGGGAAGGGAAAAAAGGGTGCCTTTAAGTCGATATTTCTCATGTTAAGCTCTGATTTTGTTAGAAATAAATAAATCCTTTATATTCCCCACTTAGAGCTTGTTTTGCCTGTGACAAACCCCTTCAGTTTTTTTTTCTTTTCCTCTCTTCTCCTATTTGTAGCGGGGGGTGGGAACAAAGCGAAAAGGTGGCTGCGGGTGAATCTCCGATATCCAGCCAGAGTCAATCCATGAAAAATAATTTAAATCACTTGCCTTTGGGTAGATAATAGTTTAAAAATTGCAGAAAGGTACTATGGATTTGTGTCTATGCTAACAAAATGCTTTGTAATTAATTTATACTGTTGATAACAGAAATTGCAAGACCATAAGCAAATTAATTATCCTCTAAGTAAGATATGATTAACTATAGGGCTAGTTAGAGGATGAGAAAACATTCATATATCCCTCGTTCCGCAGAAATACTTTATTTTAGGGACAAAATTATTATAAAAAATAAGATAATAAAATCAGATCTAACTGTTATAATTTGAATACATCAATTTTATTGTTGGATTTTTCCACTAGATTACTTATTCAAAACTAATTTCTTGATCCTAGCCACACTTGTTTTAGCTTTTTTCTTTGTGATCTAGACCTGAACAAATTAGTCAAAAAAATCACATTAAAAACTGACTTCAGTGTGTTTTTCTGGATGTAAATATTTGCCTTCCTATCCAAACCTGTTGTCGTTCTTGACCTAACCTGTTCAGCCAAGTATAAGTAAAGGACTTAGATACTCTCATCAGGCACAGATGCATACTGGCTTTGCACTTTTCCACTACTCCTGTGGACTTGATGAAAGTGATGACTAAGGACAGCTCACAGAGTCATACAAAATTAGAAAAGCTTTCAGATTCTTAAAAATTATTTGAGCAGAAGAATAGTTCTTAAGGATAGTACTAATAATTCTAAAACTTATTTTCTGTACCAGTGTATTGCAGGTCACCTCACAAATCTTGACTGTATTCCCATTCTATGGAAAAGCAGGGAACTTCTGTCATCTGTTTACAAGGCTTACATTGAAATTATGGGAACTGATTAAGAAAATTAACATGGAAAAAAAAGACATTTTTTATTTTAGTGATTACTGTTAGTTTAGAAAACAGGTTGGGTAAACATGTGCCTGGCTTTGTTAGCAATTATGGAGTTGAAAAAGCTTGTTCACTGTTTTCCAGAATTGTTTTGTGGTCATTGCTATTTTTTTTGTTTTCTTCACAGTTAGACCTTTGGTTGTCGCATATCTCCCCAGTGTTTAGCAGATCTATGCAAAGACTTATTTGCTATAGTCTTACTCCACAGCAATATAAAATGATATTCCCATATGTTTCTTGTTTTAAAGTGCAGCATTGTGGTGGGTTCTGAATGGAACTCTACAACTACCTGAAAGGGAGGTGTAGCCAGCTGGGTGCCGGTCTCTTCTCTCTGGCTACAAGTGATAGAACAAGAGGACACAGTCTTAAACTGCATCAGGGGAGATTTAGACTCAACATTACAAGGAACTTTTTCACTGAGAGGGTGATCTCTCAGTGGAATGGGCTGCCCAAGGAGGTGGTGGAGTCACTGTCCCTAGAGGTCTTTAAGAAAAGGTTGGATGATGTACTTGGTGACATGACCTAGATATTAGGGTAGTGTGTTATAGGTAGGATGGTGTGTTGGTAGTAGGATGGCAACAGGTTAGGTTAGGTTAGGTAACAGGTTTGACTAGATTAGATTAGGTAATAGGGGATAGGTTGGACTTTTCCAACCTTACTGATTCTGTGATTCTGTGATTCTGTAATTCTGAATAGTGAAGAAATTTTGAATGCTTTTATAGTTCAATGACATAACCAGATTTGAAAAACTTATGTTGTGGAAATGAAGCTACATTATTATTTCTTTTAACAAAACTAAACTTTGTAAATAGTTTTCTGATAACCTAGAGAAGTAGGGAACTTATCTCATTTACTTCCAAGATTTAATTTGAAATTAATTCTATGGAACACCCCAAGGGCGTTTAAATTTTTGCAGAGAGTCCCATCCCTTCTCACAGCACTTGTCCTTCAAAATGCATTGCATAATTAATAACCCATGAAATATATGTCCCAAAAAATCTACAGATACCTGACTGAGGTTTATAAAGGGCACAAACAAATCTAAAACAAAACAGTTTCACTGACCTCAATAATTCAAATACAGTTAATATTTTATATATGCCCTTTTATGATGGTATAGATGCAAATATATATTAATTTAGTGAGAGAAAATGTAAACATCCAAACAAACAAAATTTTTTTTTGAAATTGAAGTTGAAAAATTCCAAGCAAACCTCAACTTCTTATCACTGTTGCCTTTCATATCCCTGTGTTGAATTGTCCAGAAGTGTGGAAAAACCATGTGAAAAGATCTTATTGTTCTTATATCTACAAGATTTCTATTCTCTCTGCAAAGTCCCAAGTAAAAAAAAAACCACAAACAAACAAACCAAAACCCAAATACAAATAAACAAAAAAATGAACAAAAAAAAATGCACCTCGTCTTCTTCTAAAAGCTATACTGACATTTACTGCAATTCCTTGCATATGTCTATCAATGGCATTAAAAATGTCATAATTGGCTACTTTAATAGCATTCATATATCACAGAATCACAGAATATTATGAGTTCGAAGGGACCCACAAGGATCATCTAGTCCAACTCACCATCTAACACCCGTAAAGAGACCGAGAGCACATCGCAGAGCATAACACCAACCTAGATCCCTCACAGTCTAGCAGACCACTCCGAGCCAGAAGGGACCCAACGTCATCCAGCCCTACACCTCCCGGCTAGACCATATCACTAAGCTCCTCGTCCAGTCTTCTCTTAAACACCTCCAGGGATGGCGACTCCACCACCTCCCTGGGCAGCCCATTCCAATATGCAATTACTCTCTCTGTGAAAAACTGCTTCCTAGCGTTAAGATTGAACCTCCCCNTGTTAACTTGTCAATGGGGTAGGTATGCAGATAGTGTTCTGCTTGATCCCTGTAACAGCAGGGATGAACAATAATACACATAGGAGACTCGTCATTTTTAATAAATGGCTAAAGGGTTGGTGTGATCAGAAGAACTTTGAGTTCTTTGGTCACAGGGAAATATTTACTAGTCATAGCTTGCTAGACTCAGGTGGGATGGATTTGTCTAATAAGGGTAAAAGGGTATTAGGTCACCAGTAGACAAGCCTCATCAAGAGGACTTTAAACTAGGATTGAAGGGGGAAGGGGATGGCTCCAAAGCCTCCCTGAAGGGCGTAATGGATGGTGTACCTGCTCCAAAGATGAACCTACCAACCCAGCTGAGGTGTGTAAATTTTAACACACGAAGTATGGGTAAGAAGAAGGATGAGTTGGAAGCTTTTGTATACCAGGAAAGATATGACATTATTACCATCACTGAAACATGGTGGGATGAGTCATATAACTGGCATGTTGAGTTGGAGGTGTATATACTATTTAGGAGAGATAAGTGAGGTACAAGGGGTGGCGGGGTGGCCTTGTATGTTGCCGAAACTTTGGATGTCATGGAACTTGAGATCAAGGATGACAGAGTTGAGAGCCTATGGGTCCAGATCTCAGGGTTAGCTAACAAGACGGACACTGTGATTGGAGTGTGCTACACACCACCCAATCAGGATGAAGATGTGGATCAAAACTCCTACAGTCCGTTGGTAGACATTTCAAGATCACCCTCCCTAACTCTCCTAGGGGATTTCAATCTCCAAGATATTTGCTGGGAACTCAATGCAGCAGAGAGGAGGCAGTCCAGAAGGTTTGTTGAGTGTATAGAGGACTGCTTCTTGTCACAATTTGTTTGTGAGCCTACCAGGGGTGAGGCTTTTCTTGATCTGCTGTTTACAAATAAAGAGGACCTGGTGGGAGATGTGTTAGCTGGAGGCTGTCTGTGAGGCAGTGATCATGAAATTATTATGTTTTCAATAAATAGTGGATTTAGGAGGGGGGCCAACAAAACATCCAAATTGGATTTCCTTAGGGCAGACTTTGGTCTATTCAAGGAATTGATTAGGAGAGTTCCTTGGGAGGCTGCTCTTTGTAACAAGGGGGTCCAAGAGAGCATGAATTCTTGAAGGCACAAAA
>WEKX01007617.1:2533-13351 GCA_013390025.1 Pitta sordida
GGGGGAGGGAGGGTGCTGCGGCGGGGAGGAGAACGAGGGGGACTCGTGCAGGTTCAGCTGCGGTTCCGTTCGCCGGCAGAAACTTCTTGAGAGTTGTAGCCGGGCGGCGAGAGGCAGCAAGCGGGTCCGCGGCGACGGCTGCCTCCGCTGCCGCCCTGTGCGGGGAAATAATTTTGCCCTCTGCCCGCGGGCACAGGGCGTGAAGGAGGCGGAGGAGGAGGGTGGGAAAGGCGGTCCTGCTCCCCTTCCGCACCCCGCCGCGTCCCCGGACCGGGTGGGTCTCCCCTTGGCGGCGACACCTCCGCCGCAGCCCGGATCGAGCAGAGGCACCGGCTGCCGGGGAGAGGCACCCACTCACATGCACACACACCCGCTCCGCTTCCCGGGAGCTCGGGCAGCCTGTTACGTGGTTCTTCCGTCTGCTGAAACATGCCTACAACAGGTTATATCTTAATTCGCCTACGAAGGTGCTGGGAACGTTTTTTGTTGTAATTTTATTTCCCTGCTTTCCCCTACAATCTTCTCATTGTTGCATAACTGAATGAATAAAAGTACGTCCGAGGCAGATAATCCTTAAGCAATCGAAGAGCACCGGAAAAAAGAGAGAAATTATATGGGAAGATATGAGCTGGGGCTGCTTAAATCGGACTGCTTTGGCCCTCAAGAAAGGTTTATGCGTTGCTACTGACACTTCGCTGTTAGGTCCTGCTATTTGTAGAGTGAATTAGATGCTCCTCGGTTTGCTTGCTTCCTTTTTAAAGTTGGAAGCAGTAGATTTATCTTTCTCGAGGTTAAATAACAGCACAGTTATTCACTGTGCAGTATTTAGCACTTTACACGAGGAATGATAAATGTGGAAAATCTCAGGACAGCAAGGCTGTAGTTCACATAGATACAGGGAGAGTTGTTCGGTGTTGCCAGTGCAGAACAGACCAGATCTTTGCGCAGCCACGCTGGAACCTATTGACGTGCTTCATGACATGATAAGAAGGTATTGGGCCTGTGGGTGTAAGTATTCCACAGGTGCCTTCATCCCTCAGCTTCACTAATTTTCTAGTTTTCCCGTGCCTTTAATTTATTGTCAGATTGCTCATCAGTTATTTGAAATCATGAAATCTCTCCTGTGAGCCATGTATCATTTGAATATGCAGTCATGTTTTCCCTTTGCTCACTGTTACTCCAGCTGCTTTGAGACAGGGTGAATGGATATGTTCTTTCCTATTTAAAAAAATAAGTAATTTTCAGAGTTTTAATAACTTTGGGTAAACACTTGTTGCTTGCAGCTCACAGTGAAGTTTTATTGTCTCATGTATGTTCTGAATTTACAGTGCAAAGTTGACATGCAATTTTTAAGTAAGCTCAGCATTGGCAAGTTTCTGTTGACATGTATCAGTACAGAAAAACTCAGATCAATTAAACACGTAGTAGTAGTTCAATTCAAAATTCTTCCATGGTTTCCTGCTAATTTTCATAAGTAATATCTACTTTTATGATTAAGAAGTACATGAATTATGCAGGTATAAATTATTTTTTCTGAGCTTTCTATTGAAGGTTTTTGTTTTCTTTGTGGATTATCTGCCTTGTTACTAGTTGGTGTATCAAATTGTAAGCAGTTCTGTTTGCAGCTATTCAAGTTACTCAGTTGTTGGCAGACTAGGATTGCTTTAAGGTGTGTTTCGTATTGTGCTCTTCTTGTATGGTACTGAGATGTTGTGTAACAACTGTTCATGCAGCATGGGCTCTTGTTAATGTGGAAGCTGTGTATTTGAAACTTGGTGCAGTGTTGAAAGTTTACATAAAACGATCAATGCACGGGCTTCAGATTTTTCTTTTTATTTTTTCATTCCGTCTTTTCCATGACACTGAGTTGGTT
This sequence comes from Pitta sordida, assembly GCA_013390025.1. Lineage (NCBI taxonomy): Eukaryota > Metazoa > Chordata > Aves > Passeriformes > Pittidae > Pitta > Pitta sordida. The sequence continues at coordinate 4,407 of WEKX01007617.1, forward strand.
AAGGAAACAATTTGTTACCGTTACAACAGAAGTGTCTGTCAAAGGCCTTGTGCTTTAAGGAGTTCAAAGAACTTTTATTTGAGTTGTATTTCGGAACAAGCATTGTGTTTTCGAAAGATTTTGCATTAATGACTTGATAATGTGATGACAAATAGTAATGCACAATGTGGTTTATATGTCTTGATTTAACATTAATCAAATATTTCCAGTTGTCATTTCTTTAAAAGATGCTTTCTGGCTAGGACTGTTGAAATGGGTAAACTGAAGGTATAGTGTGCATGACTGATGAAAAATGTGTATGTACTGATGTCAAGAGCTGAAGAATCTGTTTAAAATAGGAGTGCTATGGACACAGAGGTATCTCTGTGCTACACAAGACTTGTTAGATAACTTCCGTGAAATTTTTTATGCTCTCACTTTTGAACAGAGAAAGTAGAAGTCAGAGATTAAAAAAGCTCTCAGTTCTTGCCTCTTAAGGCAAGGTTTTCCTACAGTATTTTGTTGCGCATGAAATGTGTGGAAGTTGGTAGTAATCTTCAATATAATTGTGTAGAACTTATTTGCAATTAATCTGCTGTGTCTGATGTCTTGTCTGATCACCAAATTCTCTTGCTGTAGCCTGCATTGCAGTACAGCATAAGAAGTTGTTTTCCAGCAGAGGTTGTCAAAGTAAGTCCTCAATAAAGGGGCTTTGCCTGGGAATGGGAGAAGGATGAAAATTGGAAGTACCGTGTACATAATATGCTGCTGTGGGCTTGATTCTGTGCATCAGTCACATGTAGAGTGGCTAGCAGGAGTCTGTGGTGTGTGCTGGGGTGTCTTTATAAAATCTGCCCTCTCTGAGGGCTGATGTGGAGCATCATGCGTGTGAAGAAGAGTTTTGTGGTGAGATTCAGGATGCTGTGACCCAGCATTCATGAGCATTAGTGGAGCTCCTCAGGACTTTGTAGGAAATGTTTTGCTGTAGGAAATTCTGTCCTTTGAAAGTCAACACAAAAGAGAAAACCCATAGCACGTATCTGTTAGCAATGATTTTAGTAACTTACATAATCTTAGAGGCAGCTGTGAAAATGAAATGTCAAAGTTAAAGTTGGAGTGTGCCCTTGCCTCAAAGTTTTCTGAATGAAAGTGGGTGTCTGACAGTTTAAGGTAATGGATGTGTCTGTTTTGTGCATTTCTGCCTGCAGTTGTTCTAGGGATTTTGAAAGGTGAAGGGCATGGGGAGTTTGTGTGTTGTGATTTTGTTTGGGGTTTGTTTTTTGTTGGTGTGTGTTGTGATTTTGTTTGGGGTTTGTTTTTTGTTGGTTTTGTTTGTTTTTTTTGTTTTGTTTTGGCATTTTTATGACATACTGAATAGTAGTTTAATTAGAGAAAGACTAGAAGTGTGCTGGTAAGGAGTCTACCTATAAGGATGTAGAATTCTAAATGCTGCGTAAGAAGTATGTGAACTTTGTTCTGCCGCACAGATGATGAATGAGGTGAGATTCTGGCAACACAGAGACACCGTAGTCAAAGTAACTGAAATTAAAGCAGAAGCAAGCCCTTCATTTTGAAGGTCAGGAGTCACTTGAAATTGTGCTTTGATGAACAGACTTAGACTTCAGACTGGCATAATACAGAAGTGCTGACTGAAGTGAGCTAGTGAACATACTACAGTTGTTTGTAGCTCTACAGTGGTGGTAATAATAATAATAATAGTAATAATAATAATAATAGTAGGAATAGTAATAATAATAGCTCAATAGTCACTCATGCAATTGAGCTATTAGTCCATGTCGGATGTTCCCAACATACTCCTTATGAATGTTTTGCTTTCCTTTAAGTAGCTCTGAAGTCCAATGATAGATTGACAGAACAGTGGGAAATCCTCCTGACTGAGTCTGTATCCAAGCACTTGTTCATGAATACCTTTTACTGTTTCTCTACTGCTGTTACTGCTCACATTCACTGTGTGAGGAAAGTGCCTGTAGTCCAGGAGGCGGATGAGGATTCACAGGCACCTTGTATAGTTGCATCAGCCATGTTAAAAAAACACACACACACACACACACACACACACACACACACACACACACACAAAAAAAAAAACCAAACCAAAAAACCCCACCCCTTACTAAAATCAATACTATATTCAATCCAATTTGTGAAATCTGTGTTGGGCTGTTAGAAATTAATTCACTCATGGGCAATAATGATGGGAATGGAATTTCATGTAAACTTTGAACGTTTTTTTGGTGTAGCGCTGCTGTGGGTTGTGTCCTCTACATTCTGTGTGACAATTTCTTGCCTCTGTTTGAAATTTCAGTAACTGCAGCATCAAGAGTCTCTCTGGTCACCTCCCCTTATGGCCTCCCTTATTTTTCAATTGTGGGTGCATGGTGCACGCTAATAATGTGTATTTAGCTAGGAGGAAGTGAAGCTTTCTTCTGGCCTGGCTTTGCTGTCACTTCTGTACATATTTACTAGTTTGTATGTGACTGATGCAATTCAAAGGAATACAACTTACGTATCCACATCTAATCCTAGAGGTACCATTTGTAAGATCAGGGCCTTTAATAAGAAATAGCATGGTTTTAATGCTTATAAATAATTCATTTTTGAATGAGAATTTTAAATCTCGGCATCTGGAGCTTCCCAATGTGACTTTATGCTAGAGTATCTTGGAAAGAGAGACTTTAAAGTAGAAAACGCAATGTTTTAATAATTAGTGTAATGATGAATTTCAGTGCATTGTCTCTAATAATCTTTTTTCTTTCTGTTGTCAGTCTGATTTATAATCAAAAAGCTAAATACTCTACCTAAAGCCATAGTATTTTCTACACTTTTAAGTGCTAATATGATAAACTGTTCTAATATTGTATTAGTACTTATTTCATCATATGCTGTTGTGAAAGACTCCTGAAATTAGGTGGTGTTCAGACACCAGAGAGGTCAATCACTGTGTTAAAAGCTCAGGCCATTCTTTTTATATTACTGCAATAAAGAATATATTCATTTCATTTATATTACCACTTGGCTCTCATAAAAGGTCAGTTTCAGCTGAATGTACAATTACTTGCAAATGGCAAATCTTATAACAAGTGATCAACAATAAAAGCTTTTCTGGGTAATTTGTCTTTAAAACTACCACCTGCCATTTCCTTTGAATGACTTGAGCGTCTTGCAGTATCACTTGGAGACCTCTGTCTTATTCCCCAGTATACATGCAAGAAAACTATGCATACTAATCTTCCTTTCTGCTTAGTAAAGTAAAAATGCTTAATTACATTAAAATTTCTAGTTGAAATAACAGGCTTGGTGCTTAAAATGCTATTATGGTATCAAAGTATCAGCGCTCCCATTACTAGCTAAACGAAATTACTTTTCCAGTGAACTATGACTGTGTGCCCCCTTTCATACCTGGTTAATGGGTACTATCTCCCTGGGAAGAGAACCTTCATCCTGTGGTTTTGATTGTTCATGCTACCAGGCATAATTATTTTAGCAGCTTAAATATGTGTAAAAGAATTAACACTTCTCCACAAATTCCTAAGAACGGCATATAAAGGTTGATGTTTAAAGGCAGAATAGTTATTATGCTAAACAGAGAAAATACATTACAAGATGCAAAAGAAATGTCAAATGTGTTGCAGATGGCTGGAAAACATATGCATGGTAAAATTCTTAGCACTTTATTACTCTGTATGTAAAAAAGGCCTAAAACCTACTGAAACTAAGGTTTGCTTTCTTCAGTACTTTTTGCTCTAGAGCTGTTACACACATCCAAAAAATAAGCTTCCCTAATAGGAATATTTTTAGCTGTTGTTATAGGAGGCTGTCACAAAGACCACCAGCTCTCTCCGACAAGCCTCTTTTGCCTAATGTGACCTTTTCCTTCCAGCAAAGTGAAACAGTGGTACTTAATTCTGTTGAGCGATAGTGGAACACGCAAGACACGCAGCATTTAGATGCAGGTGCTGCCAAAGAGGCACTGGAAGAGGTTCCTTCTGACTGCACAGGTGACAGCAATTTGGGTCCTACTCTGATGCTCGGACAGCAAAGCCAGTCTCCACAGGCAAAGTCAGGGATTATGGGTAGTGCTGGAAGGGCTCTTGCCTCCCTACCTGCCGTGAAACCAGAGGGCGCGTGGACAGGTTCCGCAGCACATCCCCAGCCCTGGGATGGGATGGAATCCTGCTGGCCACCTGTCCTGGCCCTGATTTTCAAGACTGGGACAGGGGCTGGTTTTGGTCCATCTAAAAGAAGCAGTCTGATACTCCTAATGCAAACATCAAATTGCTCTCCAAGGCAAGGTCTGTCACCTTGTGCTTCTAATAGCCTTTTAACTGTGTCTCCAGCTGAGCAGCAGATGTAAAGGGTACTGAGCATCCTGAGCTGGTTGGTTTTTTTTCCCCTCCTGAAAGAAGCATTTCTACAGATGCTCAACTAACAATGGAGCCTTGGACCTGCTTGCTGACCTGTGTGGTTTAAAATAGCAGGGCAAATCTTGTGAAGTAAGTGCAAGTCTCAACTACTTTTAGCTGGTGCTGTATAGGGTTGTGGCAGTAAATTAGGTATGCTTACAGGATGACACATCATATCTCTGTGTGTGGATGTGTGTTCATGCAGACGTAAAGTCAGCTTTCACAGAATCACAGAATCACAGAATATTATGAGTTGGAAGGGACCCACAAGGATCATCTAGTCCAACTCACCACCTAACACCCGTACAGAGAACGAGAGCACATCCCAGAGCGTAACACCAACCTAGATCCCTCACAGTCTAGCAGGCCACTCCGAGCCGGAAGGGGCCCAGGGTCATCCAGCCCTACACCCCCCAGCTAGACCATGTCACTAAGCTCCTCGTCCAGTCTTCTCTTAAACACCTCCAGGGATGGCGACTCCACCACCTCCCTGGGCAGCCCATTCACCTGGAGAGGTTTCGAAGTCATATTTAAGAACTAAAGAGCTGGAGGAATTGCGCGTTATCAGAATAGGTGTTTGTAAACCAGGTTGAAACCTTGTTTTATGGGCCCCATATGAACAACACCTGTGCAAACAAACATGAATGCAAACTTATGCACAATAAAAACCTGCACAGAGTTCATTTCATACATGTCAAAAATATCAAAGACTAAATCAGCCATGCTAATCCTACTGTTTGGGAAGTCTGGTTAGTTCAAACCTCAGGCTTGACTAGGCACTATGTCATATAGCCTGCCCTGTGAGTCAAAAGCTAGAACTCTCTATTGCCAGACACAGATGGTGAAGAGCTTTAAGGGGAAGCCATGTGAGCAGCATGGTATGTTCAGCTTGCAGAAGAGAAGACTGAGGGGAGACCTCACTGCAGTTACAACTTCCTCATGAGGGGAAGAGAAGGGGTAGACACTGATCTCTTCTCTGTGATGACCAGTGACAGAAGGCAAGGACCTGGCCTGAAATTGTATCAGAGGAGGTTTAGATTGGATATTAAAAAAAGGTTCTTCACCTGGAGGGTGGTTGGGCACTGGAACAGGCTCCCCAGGGAAGTGATCACAGCACCAAGCCTGCCAGAATTCAGGAAGCGTTTGGACAATTATCTCAGGCACGTGGTGTGACTCTGGGTAATGGTCCTGTGCAGGACTAAGAGTTGGACTTGATGGTCCTTGTGGGTCCCTTCCAACTCTGCATATTCTGTGATTCTATGACTCTGCGACTGTGAAGTCTTGTTGTTACATTTTCGATAAATGTTGGTGTTTGTTGTTACAACATTTGAATGTGGAACAACCATTTCTCTTGCCCAGTAAGTAGATGCCACATTGATCATTGTTTTGGTTTGGTTTGGGATAGTCTTTTGTGAAGATGTGTGGCTTTGGAGTCCAGATATGCAGCTCTGGACAGAGGTAGTGAGTCTAGAAAGACCTGACTCAGAGAACTAGGGAGACAATATAGAGTAAGATGAGGTGTTGTAGAAGGGACTGTTACTGGAAGCTGAATGAAACATGAATGGTTGTGTTGCTTTCTCTCATTGCTAGCATCACTCTGCAGTCATTGTGTTGGGTACTAAGACCTTTCATGCAGTTAAAACCCTGGAAGAAGAGGAAAAGATGGAAAGATTTTGATGAATCGCATACAAAAAAGAAGGAAGGGAGCAGAAGTGCTACATTTTTTTTTCTCAAACAGATGGTGACAACCTGATTGACCTAGCTCCAAAATGGAAAAAGTTCTAATCAAGATATATTGGTGTTTCTATTGTTGAACTATTCCTTCAGAACTTGTGACTCTCTTAAGTGGGCAGTTTTCACAGTTTTCAGTAATTCTAGCTCAATATCTAATATGTAATTGTTTCATTGCAGAGGCAAGAATACAACTTTTGCATGGTTTTGTCTCCCATCATAATTTTACATAACTGTGCTCCATAAGCTGAGAAAGTAGACTATCAGTTACTATCAGTTTCTGGCTTATACTTCCTTTAAAGCTAAAAGAAGTTTTAAAAGGCTCGACTCCAAACTATTGAAGTGTGTTTTTATTTAGATCCCATCCTGCTATGTGGGAGTTGGCTGTCAACAAAGTTGTTTCTCCTGTGTTCCTTCCTCTGCCTGCTTCACTTGCATGAGGTCTAGCACTACATCTGACATGCTGACCTGAACTTGCAAACTGGACTTGATGATCTCTATGGTTTTTTCCAACCTTACTGATTCTGTGATTCTGTGATTCTGTGATCTGATAGGTAACCCACTGAAAAAGATCTTGAAGTTACTTAAGAGGGTACATGGGAATCTATTCTTGAAGTCATGATGAGAACATGAGGCTTGCAAGCCACTGGTGTCTTTCAAGTATATGTTATTTGATTATTTTGAAATTTCCAGAGGAAGACAGTCACATCTTTTCTCATATGGCAGTGAAACACTGTGGCAGTACTATAGTGCTATAGTGCTCTTTAAGGTAGAGTTGAGAAGAGACATCAGCAGTTGAGCATTCTTGGCTATTAGCTCCACCTCTGTGCTTGGCTTTCTAGCTGCATCACCAAAATTTTACAAGCAATACTAGCAAAGTCATCTGTTCTCTAAAACTGAAGAAGCTGAACATTTGTCTGTGATGAGGGATTGTACTGTTTCACTACTTTAGGCAAACTCTTGTTTGTTACCATGTGAGTGTGTCATAGTTAGTGTGATCAGTTAACTCCGTGTCCTCTGATTTTAGAGCATGTTGAAATTTGGGATTTAGGAGGCAAATGGGTGGGATTATTAGACCTCAGGTTTATATACTGCTATTTATTGCTATTTTCATGTTTCAAATATTTTCTGTGCTTGAGTGTGCCCATTCCCAGCTACATATATGCACCATTGACATTACATTTATGTTCATAGTAGCAGTGAAATATAAATTGTTAAAAGCAGTGCCAGAATGCTTCATTGCATGTCCTAAGTACCCAGTTGTCAGCCAGCAGACTTCAGAAGCTGTTGCACAGTTTCTAAACATCTTCTAATTTCTAAGCACCCTCCTTTTTAAAGGAGTGCTCCTCCTTAAGAAGCTTGAACAATGCAGTGGCAAATCAAAGGCAATGGCTGATGAACACCCATTGTCCAGTTGCTAAACCTGTTCTGTTTTCCATCTTTTCTCTTAAAGTGATATAATATTTCACAGAGAAAGGAGCTTTAAATTTGTAAAAACAGTGACTACATCTTTAGTTACACAGCATAAACACATAATACGAATATTTATTTCTCTCATACTAGCTTTTGGCTTTATAACTTTAGCATACGAGTTAATACTGCGTTGGAGCAATTTAGGTTCCTTGAATGAGAATCATTATATATAATTTCATCTGTCAGCATTATCGCTATTGTGGAGAAACATAGAAAATATCTCTTGTACTGTTTTTCATTCAGATCATATTCTCTTTAGCCAGTTAGAGTAATTGCAATTTATTATCTGCTCCAAATTTTGCATAACATGCATAAGCTTTTTCAAAAATAAAAAGGAAGATACCAAAGTTGACCTGCAGTAAAGCATTCCTTAATAAAATAATTTTTATTTTGTGAAGTAGTCTATTCTTCTCTAGCAGTCCTCTTGAAAAAATAAAGCAAAGAATACAGATAATGCAAATCAAAATTGCAAAATAAGTTTTGTTGACTCAAAAGAGAGGTATAGGTGTTTCTGAGTAGAAAATCAAAATTTAGTTTTAAAATTTAGGTATTTAAAAAAGTGGTGCAGGGGACATTTTTTTATTGAATTAGTAACAAACCAGAAGCAATATTCTTTGACCACTGCTGTTCCGAGAGATTGTCTGTTGTGCCGTGGGCTGGCAACAAACACTATTAGTTGAATACCTGGTACATAACTAAAATGAATTATTAAGTACAAACACCTGTATTTGCCATGTAGCATGGATGATGAAGTGGAAAGTCTCCTGGAAAGGACTTCCTAAAATTGAATGCTGAAACAGTGATTAGCTTGTTCTTAAAGCTGATCTTCAGATGTCCTGTATTGTTCTTTGAAGGAGAACGCCAAAGCCTCTTTCTTCTTTAACTACTGAGACAGACAGTATTTCTTGGTGAGACTTACACAATTGTAATGTCTTAGTTTTGTATGTACTGTTTAAACCTTTTTCTATTACCTAACTATCAAATGTAATACAAATAAATATACTACTTAATTTTTTAATTTTCATTTTAAAAAACACCAGCTTCACATCCTTGTGAGATTCAACAGTAATTGATGGATTGTGGATACATCTTTGTTCTTGGTTAATTAGTAATTTAAAGTTTGAGTTTGCTTTTTAAAGCAGCTCCAGCTAGACACTGTAAATAATTGTCTAGAACAAAATCTCTGCTTAGTACAGAAACTGGCCAAACCACAAACTCCACCTCTTATACCAAAATCTGATTGGTGGCGAATACTTAAACACTTAAATACAGATCATTGCTGAAATAAGGCTTTTCTATATCTGATGAATAGATAGGGGAGTTAATATTATAAAAAAG
>WEKX01007623.1:473-11195 GCA_013390025.1 Pitta sordida
ACATGAGCCAGCAGTGTGCCCAGGCAGCCAAAAGGGCCAACTGCATCCTGGCCTGCATCAAGAATGGAGGGGTTAGTAGGTCAAGGGAAGTTATCCTTCCATTGTATTCGGTACTGGTAAGACCGCACCACAAGTATTGCGATCAGTTCTGGGCCCCTCAGTTCAGGAAGGATGTCGAGGTGCTGGAACAAGTTCAGAGAAGGGCAACTAGGATGATAAAGGGGCTTGAAGATAAGCCTTATGAGGAGAGTTTGAGGGAGCTCGGTCTGTTTAGCTTAGAGAAGAGGAGGCTCAGGGGTGACCTCATTGCTATCTGTTACTATCTAAAAGGAGGTTGTAGTCAGGCAGGGGTTGGTCTTTTCTCCTTGGTCTCTGGGGTCAGGATGAGAGGTCATAGTGTTAAGCTTCAACAGGGAAAGTTTAGGCTAGATATTAGGAAAAGATTTTTTACTGAAAGAGTGATCCGGATGTGGAATGGGTTGCCCACAGAGGTGGTTGAGTCAGCAACCCTGGATGTGTTCAAGGGGAAGCTAGACTGAGTGATATGATCTAGATGTAGAGGATAGGTTAGTTGGATTATAGGTTGGACTAGATGATCTTCAAGGTCCTTTCCAGCCTTTTCTATAGTGTGATATTGTGATACTGTGATAAATGAGTCTTGTCTTGGAGGCTCTGAATATGATTTAAGTGTCCTCTCTTTAGGCTGCATTTTTTCTCTAATGGAATTTCATATTATGTTGGGTTGACTGGAGTGGATCACACTTGAGATGTTCACCCTGCCAATTCTGCTAAGATCTCCAATGTGGGTTATTTTGTGAAACCAGAATTCTATCATGAAATGTTGTATTACTGTGACCTTTTTTAAAGTACTAACAAGTGTATCAGGGGCTTTGCATAAGAAACTAATACATGCAGAAATAATAAAGGAGGCAGTACTTTGAATATTTAATGAACAATAAGGAATATTGAAACAAGAAAGCTATATAGCTGCACTGTTTGGGAGATATAGTTGCATTTAGTGGACAAAATTCTGTCCTAAGGAAGAAAGAAATCATTCCATCTAGGAGAAAGAAATCTCATAGAATTCACATGCTTGGTTCAACTCAGGTTAATCTTTTTAGAATCACAGAATCACAGAATACAATGAGTTGGAAGGGACCCACAAGGATCATCTAGTCCAACTCACCACCTAACNCCAGCGCCGTGTACAGGGGAAGGACAACCTCCCTGGACCTACTGACCACACTGTTCCTGATGCAGGCCAGGATGCCATTGGCCTTCTTAGCCACCTGGGAACACTGAAAGATGTGTTATTTTTCATACACTGGGAGCATTGTAGATATGTCATAACCCATAATCCACACTACTTTAACAATTACATTAGAGAATAATAATATGCATTTCTCTAGGGTTTTGAAAAAAAATTCTCAGCGAACCATCCACAATGGAGGATAATATTCAATACTCTAATCATAAAGGAGTTACAGGTAGTGGCACTCCAGTCTGAACTTCAAACTCTTTGCTAACCTCAGACTTTAAAACAAGCAGATCTTCAGTATCTGTCTTCAAAACTAAATCAGCTCCCTGTGAAATACTTAATTCTGATGTTCTGAATGCAAAGGCAGATTATTTATGGCTCTTGTTTGGGGACCTCAAGCTGTTCAGTGGTTCCCCAAAACATCCCTGGAGGTGTTTAAGAGAAGACTGGATGAGGAGCTTAGTGACATGGTCTAGCCGGGGGGTGTAGGGCTGGATGACGTTGGGCCCCTTCCGGCTCGGAGTGGCCTGCTAGACTGTGAGGGATCTAGGTTGGTGTTATGCTCTGCGATGTGTTCTCGGTCTCTGTACGGGTGTTAGATGGTGAGTTGGACTAGATGATCCTTGTGGGTCCCTTCCAACTCATAATATTCTGTGATTCTGTGATTCTGTGATCTTTCCAAGGGGAAAAATGCTGCGTTGTGGTTCTAGTTCCCACTGCATTTCTGAAAGGGGAAGGAAAAAGGATTTATTACATTTATACCAACTTATATCAACACAAAGATGGCTTTTTAAGTGATCTCAGGTACTGTGTTTTGTCCTCCAAGATACTGAAAACACAGCAATAGCTCTATATGGAAGTATGGATTTTTGAAGAAAATTCAGGAGGGAAAGGAAGTCAAATGGCTTCAAAACCGACTTGATGTCTGCGGTTTTGCATCTTCATTTGTTCTGCTTTTGCATGTATTGCAACCCTTAGTGAAAGTTGGTGTTTAGGATAACAATTTTAATCCCTTCACAATAAACCCTAAAAGCTTCCATTAGTGCTCTTCCTTTCTCAGTCTCACTGTTACATTGTCAAGTTCAGCCCCTGAGCTCATTCCAGTTTTCTATTATTCCAAGAGTGACATTTCATATTTTTCACAAATATGTCATGTACCTTTATTGTCCCCATTTCTCTGTCATCACTGTAGGGCTCAATATGCACAGGGAGCTGTCTCTGAAATGAAGCTGTCAGCCTTTCTCTAACTTTCAGCTGGGACTACTCAGACAAGGTTTTCTACAGAACCTGAACCATACTTTCCAATTCAGATTTGATCCAAATTTGGTTTTCCAGTTCTCCGTACCTCTTTAATTTTTTGTTAAGCAGTTATTAATTCTGATGCACACAACCAGGTTGGTGGTGCCAAGGTCCAGTGGGACCATCCAGGAGGGATGTTGGCTCTTGGGGCTTACAAAGATTCTGGTCTGGAATCTTCCTTTGGCTTCACAGGAACTGCAGTAGGAAAGAAAATGCTAGGAAACCAGGTCTGAATTACATATTTACACCAATGTAGCTTGACTCACCTTATTTCATTATTTTAGCATTCCCAACCCTTGTTCCTGTGAGGATTAACACTTTTCCCTTTTGAGGGGTAAAATAATGGTTGATGGATAATAATGGATAAAATAATGAGCTATTTATTAGAGGGTGATTTCCAGTAGTGTTCAGATGTGGAACAAAAATTTAAATCCACAGCATTTCCAGTAGAAGATTCAATATACCGTGAATCCTCTCGGTATCGTGACTTCTCCTTCATGACCTCGCCCATTTGTGAAGCAATTTTTTCGCAGTCCGGCTCTGGGGATCTGCGAGACTTCATACCCAGCGCATGCGCTGCTCTTCTGCTTTGCCAAAGGGCAGGGTTAGCTCTCCCTGTGAGGCGGGACGGGCCCGGCCCCAGGCCCGGCTCCCCCGGGAAGGGGATGGAGGGAAGGCTCAGGGTTTCCCCGCCTCAGCCTCGTGTTTACACTCCAGCAATACTGTGCCCGGCTCCTGAGCCGGTCTTGTGTGTCTCCATGTCCAGTCCCTACACTGGAAGGGTCACGTTGCACTATGTCCCAGGCAGCCCGTGCAGCACCGCCACAAGACATGCCATGTATTTGTATGTACAGTGTATGTACGCACGTATAATTCATAGAATTTAAAAAAGTGTTGTGGAAGCTTTATATGTGCTGACTTTCTCAACGGCTTAATAAAATTCAAACTGCCTTTAGGGGCTCTGAACTGGGGACAGCAGGGAGTGCCTGGGGGTCTGTGGGACGGGGACGGCCACTGTGGAAGGCAGAGCAGGTTCCTCAGTGTCGCTTGCCCGCCCGTGTGTTCGAGCTGCAAGCGGGCAGTGCTTGTGTGCGTGTGTCTGTGTTACTGTTTCTATGGCTCAGGCAGGGAAGGCAATGCAGTCTGTGCCTGGGGACTGCCGGCCCACGCACCCGGTGATGACGTAGCCACAGTGAAACTGCCCGACAAGTGAATCAAGCGCTGTGTGCTGGGACGGGGCAGCGGTGGGATGTTCCCATACCATTGCCACTGTGCAAGGAGGAGGTTTCTGTTCCCTCTCCCTCTGGGACTACAGTGGCAGCACTGCCTTGCAGCCTTTCCTGGCACCGGTGGATGTTAAAGGGAAAGAAACTTCAATACCGAAGTCCCCGCCCCACCATAAGCGCACAGGGTGTCTCAGTGTTGCAAAGTTAAGGATTTTCCAGGCTCTGAGAATGCTGACCAGAGCTAAGAGACATCCCTTCCCCGCTGCGGTGGCAGCACGACCGCGTGCGCGGGACGGCGCGAGCAGCAGGGCAGGGCTGGGCTGGGGGGGGAGCAGCGGCGCGAGGTTTGGGCTGGGAGCACACACACGGTCACAGTAGCCACTCAGAAATTGTTCCCTTTGCTCGCTTGTGCCGAGAGAGACAAGGGGAAGGAGCAGAGAATTGTCTGCAGAGCTTTGGTGTTCCGGGGGATGGAGCAATGTGCGTGGCCTGCATGCATATTAACGACCTGCAGTTCTTTGTGAGATTAATGTTTCGCGATGCCTTTGGCTTGTCCCTTTCCTCGCGATGGAGGAGGTATAACTGTATTACATTAAATGTTTTAATCCGTTAGTGAATAAATAAACACACTAATATCTTGGTTATATACTGAAGTATTAACAAGAAGCATGCTTTAAGCCTAGGACTGTCCTTTTTCATTTACAGTGATGATGCTACAGACGAGTCTTCGTAAACACAATGGTCCTGATGCAATTTCATCTATTAGCAATTTTTTTTAATGCTTTCAGGATTTATTTTTTTTTAAAAAAGGTATAATAAAATTTTCCTGCACTCACTCACTCACAAAACACCTTGCTTTCATCTTACCACTATGGGGAACTGTATTTTCAGTGATTGCAACTTTTCAATTCAAATGTGAATTAAGGAGATCTCTGCTAAAAATATGTGCAAGATCGTCTGAACAACACAGAAGCACGTCCTTAAACTTAATAGATGACACTTCACATGGTTACCTTAAATACAATGACATAGATATTAGTTCGCTGTTTTTAATTATCCTGGTGAAATTCATCTACCACATTTAATATTTTCAAACTAAGGATTTTGCTATTCCCAGGGGAGTTGTTTCACTCAATGAGTAATTCATTGCCTGTCTCTTCAAAAAGCTGAATTTTAATTCCTTGGTGGAATTGCTGTCTGATTTTCTTTCTCCCAAGATTTATTCATAATACTAACAGACAAATTCATTCAAGGCAACAGATCAATCTCAGTTATACTTCAAAATATGTGTAATAGTTTTTTCTTGATGGGAATATAAAATCCATTTCTGGCCTAATGTATTCAGATATACAAATAGAAATGAAATTTCTGGGAATTTGGCATGCATAACCAAGGGCAGAGCTTAGTCTCATATTTTTCGAGACAGAGTTTACAAAAATAACTCAGGGATTTTCAATCTGCTTGCTGAAACTAAGCACAGACCCTTCTGTTCTTCTAAAATCAGACATATCCATCATGTTTCTTGTTATTTAATGGTATCCTGAAAGGCTCAAGTACCTTAATATCAGCTGACATATAAATGCATTGATAGGTAAGTGGGGGATAAAATCAAGCTCTTGGTTTGCTGGTTTTATCCTGATTGTCACACATGGCAAATCAAATATTACAGTGATTTGAGGATTTAGAAATTTATAGATTTTAGTGAGATAGATATACAATCTAGGGTCTTAGGAACTTAGAGATTTTTGTGAAATAGCTAGAAGGACAGGAAGAATGGTACCAACAGCAAAAGTGAGGAATGTATGTTTTTTGAAATAACAAAGGAAATAGCTTAAAACTCAGGGTTAAATAGTTGTTGTGTTTTCCTAAGTTTAAAACATTTTAATTTTCAGGTTCACTTGTTTACTATAGATTTATCTCCCCTAATGTTTATTTTGGAAAAATTTAATTGGAAATTGAATTGTCTAAGCACCTGTTTTGGTTCAGGAGGAGGAACAGAGAAGATGAGTGATACATCTGATTTCCTGAGGCCAGTAAAAATATTAATAATTATAAATTCTAGGAGATTCATATTTTGTGCTTTGCTGTTGCAGTGGGATGGCAGTGAAATCATTAACAATGGCATTTCAGATTTAATTATGCATCTCTAGTGTTTCCTTTAGTTTCTCTCATTATGGCTATCGAAACACTAGGAAATTATTGTATTCCAAAGTAACTATGCAAAACTATAAGTTTTTTTAATATTAAGGCATATCTTAACTTTAGCTTGGGAAACATAAGCCCAGATCATGCCAAATGCCAGGGTTGGCATGGTTTATCTACATACAGTGAATCCTCTCTGTATCGCGACTTCTCCTTCACGACCTCGCCCATTTGCGAAGCAATTTTTTTGCAAATATGATTCTGCTGTCTGCAAGCTCATCTGGCTGAGACATGCACAGTTTGACTCTGCTCTGCTAAGGGGCGGTGCCGCGGTATCTGTGGGGTGGGACTCACTCCGCCCTGCGGGGAGGGGAGTCGTAATGGTGGTGTGGTGTTCCCGTCCCTGACTCGGGAAAGTGAACGAAACTCATGAAAGTGAGGCAAACGAGGGGAGACAAGTGCTGTGTGCTGGAAGGGGGCAGCTGTCTCTGCCCTCTGGGGCTGTACAGGCAGCGCTACCTCTCCCAGGAAGTATGGATGTTAAAGGGAAGGAAACTCCCAATTCTGACCCAATCTGCCCTCTCTGGGGACACCCGTTCCCCACCACAGAGGAATAGGGAGAATGCATGGTGGCAGCAGCCAGGTTTCTGAGCCCACTCTAACTCGGGAGCGAGGGAGCATGAGGGTGCCGGGGTGAGGGAGGAGTGCCTCGGCCGTGATGCTCCTCCCTCGCCCCGGCCCGTGCCCCGCTGTCCCGGCGCGGGCTGCCAGCATGAGGCCGCCCCGCGAGGCTGGGGTGCCCGGGCACGAGCGCCAGGGGAGAGGAAAGCAGCGCGGGGGTTTGTGCTGTGAGCACACAGTTGCAGCGGCCCGGACAGGCCCATAGATTCTCGGGGTGGCAGGGGTCTCCCGGGTCAGAGGGGGCTCAGAAATGGTTCCCTTTGCTTCCCCGTGCAGAATTCCGAGGGGTGGGGCAATGGGCGTGGCCTGCATGCATATTAATGACCTGCAGTTCTTTGTGAGGTTAGGCTTTCATGATGGCATTGGCCTGTCCCTTTCCTCGCGATGGAGGAGGTATAACTGTACTCCTCCATCAGGTGCTTTCTTTCCTGATTCATCCAGCATGCTAAGCCTGTACAGCAATGCATGGACACGGGGGAGACATCACTCCTCAACTCTGGTTCCTGCCAGCTTCCCTGCAGCTGATAGGCCTAAAGGCATAACGTCTCCCTGCTTCATTCCTTTCTGCACACAGATAACAGGCTCTGGATTGCAGGGCTTTTAACAGCTAAGCATCAATAAATTTTATGAAGCACATGTCATGACAGGAACAGGGATACTGCCTGTGTAGATCTTTTCCAAGGATTGCTTATACAAAACCCTTTGGCGATTAACGACTACCATAATGCCCCTGTCAGTAATTTTACCACTTTGACATCAAACAATTCTGCAAAAAAGGTTCAGAGCAGAGTTAGCTCTATCAAAGAGTGAATCATTTGCTCATTTGTTTTGTTCTTGAGAGGAATTTGTGAGAGTGTCTCTTTCTTCCATTCTTGATGTCTTCTGTTCCCTAAAGAAGATTGTGCAGCCATTTAAGCACTAGTTTATCAGTGCAGAGATGAAATGAGAAGCAGCATGTTCCAGAGGGAGTATCAGCATCACTCTGATTGCTCAGATGAACATCCAACACAGAATGGGTTGGAAGAGACCTTAAAGATCATCTAGATTTTAGCGTCTCTACGATGTTGACAACACTTGATGATTTTGAGGTGCTGCTGCTAAAGAATTTAATGCATTTCAGCTGCTTCTCGGCCAATCTTCTAACATAAGACTGTTCTGTTTTCTACAAACTGAAGTGCTAGTTTTACAAATCCGTTTCTTCCAGATGCATTGTCAATATCTGTATATAATTCAAAAGGCAACACTTGCAAAATTCAAATTTTATCACACCACGATCACTTTCAGATATTTATCTGAAATATGTTTTCCTTTACAACTGGAGTTTGGAAATGGTCTTCAGATTTATGAGGCAACAGGCCACGAGGCAACAGGCTTTTACTCATTCTCTCACAATTTCATATTTGGTACCAGACATTTGCTTAAAAAATTACGTTAAGAAATTCTAGTATTTCATGCTGATCATTCACTTTTAACAAAACAAATCTGTCATGTTGGCTGCTCTTAGCATCACATTGTGCCCATGGCAGCAAAAGAGACTGACTTCATGTGTCAGAGTTAGCAATGCATTCAGCTTTGATATATGCTCTAAGTTGTCAGGGCACTAATAGAATAGTAATGGCAATTCTCCAGTATTAAATTCCTATTTTTTAAGGCATTTAATTTGCTCGAGGAGTTTTCCATTAATTCAGAGGAAACTCTGCCTTTGTTTTTTGGTCTACTTGACTTACTGAAAATGTATGTTGATATGTCACAGAATCACAGAATCACAGAATATACATCTCGTACTTCCACTGAGAGTTTTGTGGAACTCACAAAGTTGCTGATTTTTGAACATCTATATACAATAAATGAAGAATGAAATATCCTGCACTAAAATGTAAAGCAGACAATTCGAGTCCAAAAATTAAATGTGAACTAGATGCTTTTATGTTTTCAAGAACTGGCAGGATATCATCATGCTAGTACAAGGACACTGTCAGGACAGCTGTTCTACATGCTGGGTCCCAGTTGCAAACATAATGTACCTTTCTGAAAGAAATTCAGAATTGCCATAAATTGTTTGCTAATAAGTTTCTCTAAGGTTTCAAAAGGGCTGAGATATGGATTAGATTTCTGATATAACAAGATTTACTTACTGTCAAGGTCTAATATACAATATATAAGAGAAATTAAATTTATGGGGAATTGTGACTCTTAAAAATATTTCATTTGTCATTGCCTTAGTCACCAGACTATGACATTACTTCCGTATCTTTTCATTTTAGTAGAAACAGTACTGCAATAATTGTGCCTGATGATGGAAAGTGAGGCCACACAGTAACTCCTTTGAAACAGCATGGAGCAGGGATAAAGAAATTGACAAAATTTTTCATATTTTGAGATGAGATTTTTATAACATTGAGCAAGTCACACGTGTGTCTTTAACAATTTCTTCTACTGCTTAAATATCTAATTGAATGTTACTGTTGGCAGATTCAAAATCCTATAGTTCATAAAACAAACATAATATTAAAGAATATAAAACAATCACATAGTCCTCTTCTTTTTTGATGACTTTTTATCATACAAACTATACTCATTCTGTTTGTCATTTTCATTTAAATATTTATTTGGAGAATCTTTTCCTTTTCTGGATTATTCTGTTTGAGGAGCTTTTGGACATCAATCATTACTAAAAGTACCAGCAGCAGACAACAAATGGCAGTCATTCATCATCTAAAACAAAAGATTCCAAGTCTGTCAAAGGACAAACTCTAAACTTGCATTCTTTCATCAGGAAAATCATAAACAAAATAGATTCATTTTAAAGTGTATCAGAGACACAGAACAATAGAAAATAGGTTTCATTATTCCCTAAGGGAAAATGTTTCATTTGTGTATTAGTTTGTAATGTGACCGCAGAACTACTTCCCCTATTCCCAATGGATTTCAATAAAATACATTCTTTCCTTAAAGAGAAGTGAAGGAAAAGGAAAAAAAACCCCTATTGATTAACTAAAATACAAAAACTTAGAGATTTTAACAAGAAAAACTGCTCTGGAGAGCTGAGGAACAACAGTAAAATAAACCTTCCTTTGTTAACTGTCCGACAAAGTCTGTTCATCTTTCCCCCTACCCAGATCGGAAGGGGGAGGAGAAGGAGAAACAGGAACTGAGCTGCTGGCTAGATGTGAAGTCCTCCAAGAAGATGGTTGAGATTCCTTACACAGATTCATGGGTTCACAGGTTATTCTAAGTTGGAAGGGACCCACAGGAACGTCTCAGCAAACACCCACCAAGGGATCGGGTCAACAAGCGTGGAACCACAGGCAACACACTCCATCCATCCAAGCCTCCCAACATCTAGACCAGATCACTGAGCTCCTCATCGAGTCTTCTCTTAAACACCTCCAGGGATGGCAACTCCACCACCTCCCTGGGCACACCATTACACACCATTACAGACCATTAACGCTCTCTGTGAAAAACCTCTTCATAACATCCAATCTAAACCTCCCCTGGCGTAGCTAAGTCCATGTCCTCTTGTTCAGACCCACCCAACTGCAACCTCCCCTCAGCTAGTTGTAAACATCAATGAGGTCACCTCTGAGCCTCCTCTTCTCCAGGCTGAACAACCCCAGTTCCCGTAGCTGCTCCCCACAGGGCTTGTGCTCCAGTCCTTTCACCATCCTTGTCACTCTTCTCTGGACCCTCTCAAGCAGTTAAACATCCTTCTTAAACTGGGGACACTAGAACTAGGCACAGTACTCCAGATGTGGTCTGACCAGTGCTGACTACAGGGGAAGGATAACTTCCCTAGTCTGACTGACCACACTGTTCCTAATACAGGCCAGGATGCCATTGGCCTTCTTAGCCACCTGGGCACACTCTTGGCTCATATTAAGTTTCCTGTCAATCATTACTCCTAAATCCCTCTCCATTTCACCACTCTCCAGCCACTTGCCTCCCAGCCAGTAGCGATGCATGGGGTTGATATGTCCAAAGTGAAGAACCCAGCACTTAGAGTTGTTGAATCTCATATTATTGGAGTCTGCCCATTTCTCTAGTCTGTCAAGGTCCCTCTGAAGGGCCCTCCCACCCTCCAGCAGTTCAATATTTGTCCCCAACTTGGTATCA
>WEKX01007625.1:1206-18797 GCA_013390025.1 Pitta sordida
CCTGTCAAGGTCTCTCTGCAGAGCCCTCCTACCTTCCACCACATTGACATATATCCCCAGCTTGCTAATAATAGACTCCATCCCTTCGTCAACATCGTCTAAAGATATTGAACAGGACAGGTCCCAACACTGATCCCTGAGGCACCCCACTAGTGACCAGCCTCCAATCAGACATAGCACCATTAACCACTACTCTCTGAGCTCCATTATCCTACCAACTCCTGATCCAGTCCACTGTAAACCTATCCAAGCCACAAGCCTCCAGCTTCACCACGAGTTTGTTATGGGGGACAGTGTCAAAGGCTTTCCTAAAATGGTAGGCTTGTGTTTCTGCCCTTGGACCAGTTGATTCCAGAGACGCTGAATATTCCTCCATGTGAAAGCGAGCTGTTGCTTGCACTCTGCTGCCAAAGGGGTCAAGAAAAATGGATTAATGATATCAGTGGTTGCATGCCATTTGACTACCTTTGACTTCACATTAAAGTTCTAGCATGTCTAATATAGCAGCACTCAGTGGCAGTATGGCTTCATTCAGGACATGGCAGTCCACTGCTACCCTCCACTTTTTGTTACATTTTTGTCCTGACCATGTGGGACTTACTAAAGCGTGAATGAGTCTTAATTATCACTTCTTGACCCTCCAGTCACTGGATCAGCTCAAGTATGGGAACCACTGAGTCTCCACTGATTCAATGCTGTCACTGATGCATTGTCATCGTAACAGTTGACACTTGCTGTTTTCGAACCTGCAGCAACTCCACAATGGAAGGTTCCTCTGAGTGACAAGGCAAGCTAGTTTAATCTTCTTTGTACTCAAGGCAGCTATGTATAGCAAAAGCTCACTAGTAGCCTTTTGGGTCCTTGGAATACTCTCTCCTGAGGTCGTCTGTCTGAGGGAGCCAAGGACACAAGGACCCTCTGGACAAGTCACAGTTGCTGTGCATCCCCAGAGTGGCTTACAGCAGCCTCTAACACAGATAGTTCTTGGGGTCCTTGCATCACTCCAGAAGTAGAGATGGATTCTCCCTCTTTGTAATCTGATGATATTGGTGTATACTGTGTACCAGTGTCCCTTAGAGCTTTAGACTCCTGTGAGGATGATGTTCCAGATCATGGAACCCATAGAGTACAGTAACCCAGTTATCCCTTTACTCTGGGTGGCCAAAGGCAAGGGCCTTCTATTCCTAGTTGGAGTCTTCATTGCTTAATTTTTGTAACTACAAAATAGAAGTTGCTTAATCATTGTCAAAAGTACAATCAATATTTCTACTGTGCTCAACAGACACTGGGGCAGTGATTTGCCTGGGTGGATGCCTTCTGGTTGTTGTTTTTCCTTGCAGTACCTGTACATATGCTTCTAGTCTCCAAGTAGGTTAACTATCCCACTTGCTCATGTCTGATCACACAGGAAGAACTACAAGGTTATGTGTGGTGTGTGCCAATGGTACCCTCTCCCTCGAACAGAAAAAGAATCCCAGAATCATAGAATTGTAGTGATTGGAAAAGGCCTCCTTTTCTCCAGGCTAAACAACCCCAGCTCCCTCAGCCTCATATGTCTCATATGTCCAGCACCTCAGTATCTGTCTTGAAGTGAAGAGCCCCAAACTGGGCACAGTATTCAAGGTGAGGCCATACCAGTGCCAAGTATAGGAGGACAATTATTGCCCTGGTCCTGCCGGCCACATTATTTCTGATACAAGCCAGGGTGCCATTGGTCTTCACGGCCATCTGCACACATTGCTGGCTCATGTTCAGCCACTCTTGACCAGCACCCCAGGTCCTTTTCTGCCAGGTAGTTTTCCAACATCTCTGCCCCAAACCTGTAGTGCTGAATGCGGCTGTTGTGACACAAGTGCAGGACCCAGCACTTGGCCTTTTTGAACCTCATACAACTGGTCTTGGCTCACTGTTCCAGCCTGTCTGGATCCCTCTGCAGAGCCTTCTTACCCTCCAGCAGATCAACACTCCCAACTGAGGGTGTGCTCAAATCCCCTTGAAGCCAAAAAGCCAGTTAGGAAAAACTACTCAAAGCTTTGCATCTTTGAATAGAGTATTTACTTTATTCGGCTGAAGAGGTGAGAGGAATTTCTCCTCCAAAACTCACCCCTCTGTCATAGGAAATTACAGGATTTTTATACACATGTTAGCAGGGTGACATTTCATTACTATATTCTATTGGTTATTACAATTGTTCTCATTTTCTTGGCATATTATTATTGGTAACTATAATTATTCAAGCAAGTGTCTTTTAAAGTTTCTTTTTCTACAAGTTTCTATTGTATTATACTTAATTAATTAAAATAATTAACCCTGATAAGCATTACGTTTGCTAAAAAAAAGCTGACCGTTAATTGCTTAGGTATTGGTTAGTGTGAGTTAGCAGGATCTATCCCTCTCAGACCGCTCTGAATTTTTGTCAGTCATTTGCTTCACAGCTAAAACACAGGCCTGTATGGAGGGAGCAAGTTTATCTTTGTAGTCATGGAGATGTTTGGCCAATCCATCCATAGTTGATCCATTATATCAATATGATCTATCCGGTTCATTATATTCATGGTTCTGGCATGTGACATTGATACACTTTGTATAAACTTTCACCATGTGGACTGCAAATACCAGATTTTGTCCAGGTCTTTGAATGCCTGGATTTATCTGGGTTGCTATAGATCACTTCCACCAAGGCTAGTTCCCTCAGATACTGGTTACATCATGCAGTGTTGGTCTATTTGCTTTATGAATTTGCAGGTTCCTCCTAGAAAGAGTACTGGTCTTTCACACATGACAGGAGTCTCTGCCAAACTCAAGCCCTTTTTCAATCCATTTATCAATGACCTTATCCTTAGCAAAGTATCTGACCTGCTGCTATTCCTTGCCCTCATATTCCTGGCTATTCGTCCCAATATCCAAGCATTAGACTGACCAGCTGGGAATTTCTCACCTTGTTAAGAGCTATTTTCACATATTTCATAGCTTTCCTAGGGGCTAGGGACTGGACGGCTTCTGTCTCATTTATGTTCTCAGTCTCTTCCCCATCTACAACAGAACTGATTCTTTTCCCCACTCCCCCTTAGGAGACATGTTTTCATCCCTTGCTAAACAAGCTGACTTCTTCTGTTGCTTTTTTGTTTTTGCTTACAGAGCAACTGAATAGTCTCATGTTTAACCATAGTATTTTTGCTATGTTTTCATATTCAGACTCTCTTCTCCTTGAGTGTGCTGCGTAATATCAAGCAGTGTTTGGTAGGTGTTGGTAAGGCCCCAGCACACTGTGGTAACTTGTTCCTTTATGAAATAGAGCATTGTTTTTTCAAACGTACTATTATTTCATCAGGATCCTTCACTTGTCAGGGAGTGAACTTCCAGACCATTGAGGGTGAGGAATTTTCTAGATACTTGTCTGTGTTTTCCCATGTGCCTTGCTACTGATGACTACACTGCCATAGGTCCTGGGTCATATCCCTAAATAACCTTAGAAAAAACCCGAAATGGTATTCATAATTAATACAAATAGAAGTATTTTAACCACTCAAGGATTTTCAAGATACTGAAAAGTTACTGTGATAGGGGAGAAGACATCAGAAGAGAAGATGATGAACCTAAGAAAAGCGATGCAAAGGAAAAAAATTTCTCGTCCCCAAATCAGCAGTCCCAGTAACTTTCTCTCAGCTCTTAGCTGAGTATGAAGGCTTATGTTTGGTCAGCAAGGGTCAGCTGTCCCGACTGTGTCCCCTCCCAACTCCGTGTGTTCCCCCAGCCCACTGATGGTGGGGTGGGCTGAGGAGCAGAAAAGGCCTTAATTCTGTGTAACCACTTTTCAGGAGTAAAAGAAGTATCTCTGCATTAGCAACACTGGTTACAGCACAAATCCAAAACACAGCTTTGTAGCAGCTACTGTGAAGAAATTTATCCCAGTCAGAAGCAGTACACCAGGCCAAAATCCTGCATGTTCACGACTTTTTGATTGACATGTTCAAATATGGGCTTATTGATGGAGAGCAATCTGATTTAAATCTCCAGGTGTTAAAAATGAAATGATTTAGAACTAGCCAGAGAGGGTATAAGGCAGAGGAAATCTTACGTCAATTATATCTTTACATCTGAGGAATTTACTATAAAGGAAATGCATGCAAAACCCTGCCGTAAGGGCTGGAGTGCAGAGCAAAATCCTGACTATTTTAGGAGCTATGTAAAACTGTAAACCCCACTGTAAAATCCACACATTTCAGCTTGATTTCTGCTCACTAGATGGCAGCAGATTCAAAAGAATCACCGAAAAAACATAGCTCAAAGTAGCCATGAAAACAAGAGGTCCAAGATACCCTTATGTATGAAATAAGGGAGAGAAAATAAAATGTAATTAAAAGTTTAGCAAATCTGGGTGTGGATAACGCGTCATGAGGTGAAAATGGCAGCACAGGCTTCAGTCTGGTCCCATAAGTACAGTCTTCTTTCACGATTTACATACAATCTCTGCCTTGCCTAGCGTCCTAAGCTGAGGTTTCTGCCATTCATTCCACAGGCAGACTAGATTAAAGCTAGCATGTCTGTGCCTTCCTGTGCCACATCCAAGAGCTCTATGTCAATAGAATCTAGGAGAATTTATTGGAATAGTTTCCCACTCTGTGAAAGACTTTTTTATTCTAATGGTCTTTCACCCAAATACTTTCTTTGCCCTGAAGTACAGAGGCTATAAAAAACAGGCAAGTGAAATATATTTAACCAACTATCAACATTATCCTAAACAGCTGTAGAAAGCCTCTTTTCCTGAGAACTGATTCAGTTGCCTTAGAAAATATGCCTATATGTGTTATAAAATTGATAACTTGAGAAATAAAGGATCAGAGGAAAAATTTCACAAATTGAAAAGGTAACACTTTCTGCTGATATAGAGTTAGAAGACATATATGTCAAGTGACATGGATCTGTAAATTTCATTCTAATTCCAAAGGCTTGTCAATAACTCTGATTCCTCTGCCACAGAATCACAGGATGGCTGAGTTTGGAAGAGACCTCTTGAGATCCCCTAATCTGCTCACCTCTGTCAGGAGTAACCTGGAGTAAGTTACATATGACCACATCCAAGTGGATTTTGAATATCTCAAAGGATGGAGATCCTGCAGCCTCTCTGAACAAGCTGTGCCAGACTTTGAATACCTTCACAGTAAAAGATGTTGTCAGCTGGAATTCAGTATTTTAATTTGTGCTCATTGTCTCTTGTCCCATCAGTGGGCACCACTGAAAAGAGCCTAGCTCTGTAATCTCTGCAGTCTAACATCATGTAGTTATGTACACTGATGAGATGCCCTTGAGATTTCTCTTCTACAGCTGAAAAAGCCGGCTTGCTCACCCTCTGGTGATGCAATGGAATGGTGCAACAATCTCTTTATCATTTCTGTGTTCCTTTCTCCAGTATGCTTGTGTTTCTTTTTTATTTCAGTGATCCCAGAACTGAGCCCAGCACCTCAGATAAGTCTCATCAGTGCCGAGCAGAGAGAAAGAATCACCTCCCTTAACCTCCGTGCAATGTTCTTTTCAGGAAGTTGTTGACCTGCTTTGCATCAAGGGCACATTATTGCTCATAGTCAATTTGGTGTGCACAAAACCAACAGTCCCTTGTCTGCAGAGCTGGTTTGCAGTCATTTCAGCACCCAGCATGTATTTGTCCCCTATGTTTTTCCTCCCTAGGGTTAGGACTCCGCACTTCATTTGTTGAATTTCATGAGGTTCCTCTGACCTAATTTCTCTGTCCTGTCCAGGACCCTCTGGCATATTGACCTCTCCTCACAGTTTTGTACTGTCTGCAGACTTGGTGAGGGTATGCTCTGCATCAGTGTCCCAGTAACTCATGATAATGTCAAACAGTAGTGGCCCCAGTATCAACCCTAAGAGCCCACCACTAGAAAATTACATCCAACTGGACTATGTGCCACTGATCACAACCCTAAAGCTAGAACTACACAGACAAATCCTCTTGACAGAAGCTGACATATCTAACATGTGGTGCAATGGAAATGGCACAATGGTCACATGCTAGTACAGCCTGCACCTTTTCATCATGTGAACTAATTATATTGGCAAGAGAACTTTCTAATCTGTAGAACCTGGTCTACGGCAGTAGAACAGTAAACAGGGCTGTGAAGTGTAAACAGGGCTCAACATGTGAAGGGGTAATGAAGCCCATTTGTGATGCTATCTGATGGCAGACATTCCAGGATATGTGCTCACCCCATAAAACAGATGTCTCCCACTCTCAGGGCATCCAGGAGATTTTGACAAGATTGCTGACGTTATGGAAAATATTAAGCAATAATTCTTTCCATCAACCTAAATCCCAGTTCCTCAGCTAGCTAAAAACATTGTAAGTATTTTATTAAGTGGATAGTTTTGCAACTCCCACATGTTTTTTAGTTCCCAGTGAATGGATTTTTTTGGCATTATACTAATAAATTAGAAGTACAGAACAGTCTACATACATGTACTTACATATATGTGTACATATGAGAATATGTAAGTTTAAGGGGTCAGATACTCAGTTCATTTGAAGTGGCGTATTTCTATGGACTTCAAAAATAGAAAACAACCACAATTCAGGAAACAGATCTTTTTACACCAAGGCCAAAGCCAAAGATCTTGTTACACCAAGACTTTCTCAGGTTGATTGCCTGTAACAACTGGGCTGTAAAACTCAAAGTTATACGCTCTGTGTAGTCAGAAATATTGACCTTGAGTTCAGTACTTCTTGAATTCAATGGTAGTGCTTAATACAGTGATCCTTTGCATAGTCGCAGTCCGTAAGTTGCGGGATCCCATACTCGCTGTTNTTCTAAAAGTCAGGATGGTGTTATCTTAGGTATTTAAATTGAAAATGTTTGTTTAAGTTTTAAAGTGAACTTGTATTATGGTTGTGCTCTTGTAATATGGATTGTTTTATGTGGGAAACTATAAGCAGATGAAAGACAATATACCTTTGTAATACTTCTCTTTTTAGAGGGTAAGTTCCCTATGCTTTCCCTCCAAAATCCACTTTTGGATCACTAACAATAACAATTACACAGCAGGACAAACCCAAGAAAACTATTCAGTTTTGGACAGTATCTTGTGTGCTTCCATGGCTGTAGCTTCTGTCTCTGACCACTCTGGATAAACAGAGAAAGATGGGATTTTTGCTGCAGACCTGATGGAGGATGGATTCCCTATTTGTGCCAGAGTGCTATATGGAGGCTTTTCAGGTGTCCTCTGGGAGCAAGCACTGCCTCTCTGTTGGATGTTCAGGCTGTTGGATACCTGAAAATCTAATGTAGATATCAAAAGTCCCCCAGACCTTCTCCGGAAAGATTTCAGATTGGAAAAGAGGACATGGCTGAGAAAATCAAAGAGCAACTCAGTTTGGAGATCACAAAAAAGGAGTAAAGAGAACTACTGAATAAGCTAACTTTTCTGGAGTAGTTTTCCCTTGCAAACCTGTGTAATCATTAAAGTGCAGGTGACATGAGAAAATGTTGGTTTAACGCCAGTCAGCTTTACTTATACTATAATGATGGCATTTAAGGAATTGTTAACATTGCTATGGGGTGGTTTTCCAATCAGTGGAGACACATTATGTGGGAAAGATTTATCTTCTCTCAAAAAGGAAAGTGGACAAAAATAATGCATAAAAGAAAAATAATTCTACTGTATTTGTTGTATTCCTATCAAAATATGCATTTCAGATTGTCCAGCATTAGAAATACATCATATTATCTTTTCACATGTATCAAGTTATTTGTACTTAAGCAAGTTTAAAAAACTCTTGGGTGTATGAGGAATGTAGGAAGATGTAAATATTTCTGAAATGGGGAAGATATGAAAGTAGACAGTCTTAAACCAAAAGCCTTAAGATTGTCTTTTTGATACTGTGTCATTAGATATATGAATTAGAGGATTATTTGGAAAGAAACAATGAGGTTTTGCCTGAACATATTGATATATGTTGTTATTTATAGTTTTCCAGGTTCTGCTTATTCAGGCTGGAGTTCAGAGAGAGTGGCTAAAGTTATTTATCATACTTTAATCATTAGGAAGAATCTCCACAGAACTGAAATTATAGTGCCCCAAACAAATCTTGCTGTATAGTACAGTGATCCTCTGCATAGTTGCGGTCTGTAATTTGCGGGANTGGACGGTGTTTGGGGCTGCGGCTCGCCGATCAGCGCTCAGGGCTCAGGGCCATGGCTCACTGATTGGCGGTCACCCCACCACTTGCCCCTCATCCCCCGCCCCCAGCCCCCCGCTCCGGTGCTTGCCCACATCGTCGGAGCACAGGCAGACAACTGAGACAAGCCCTGCTCTCCAGACCTTATTAGGGGAGGGGGCGTGGCTATGGGCGTGGCATACTCGACTATGTAGTGGGTTCGCTGTCTTTGTGGATTTCATGACTTGCGTGAGGTGGACCAGACCCAACAGCCCTTGAGTAATGGAGGATCAGTGTAATCCCAAAGACTATGCTTCAAAATCTTCCATATACAAATATACCATATACAGGTGTTGAATGCACAAAATCTGAAGTATAAATTTATTCAAAATCTCAAATATACAATCTTGGACAAATCTCTGGAAATTATCTGAGACAAAGCCATGTTCTAATACCCTTTATGCATGTTGTATTGTTGTCTACAGTAGTTCCTTAAATAATGAGTATAATTTATGAATAAAGGTTTCAACAAGAAAATGGAGTAGCACTGTTTCTCTCTATATAGTATTTCCCTTGAATTTCAGTAGTTGTAATAATAAAGAGAAATGGACATTGACCAGCTCTCACATGAATTACAGTCACCTTTGTTCTTCCTTTGTGCCGAATCTGGCTGTGTGTCTGAGGCCATATGTGTCTCTCTGTGTGTTGGTGTATTTGGGATCATGCAAACCTATGTTGATGATGGCAGCTAGTTGCTGCTGGACCACGAGAGGGACCCAAAGACATGCATTACTTTCTGGTATCCCCTGCAAACGCAAAGGATCATTATCTTCCAGCTTGGGTTTTCAGAAAATAGCTTGTGTTCTTTTAGCTTTCAGGAATTTTACTACAACTCACTTGTAAGATTTCTGAAGTAATGTCTGAGAAAGGCTCTCAGAAAAAGGGCTACTATAGATAACAGATGATTTTAAACAACTTTATTATGGCTGCCAAATGCACTGGGGAAAGCTGTATGGCATCTAGACTGATAGTTGTAAATCATTTGAAAATATTAGAGGGAAGACCCCTGTGCTCATGTATTATACTGTGGGTGCACACAGGAAAAATATTAAAGAAAATGAGCATCTGGAATTTTCCTTTTATTAGTATTTTTGAGCATTCAACTGCAGATGTCATGGAACAGTTCCACAAATTAGAGGAAAAACTGACTACAGTAAAGCTGTTCCATAAATATAGTAAGTTGGAGACAGTCTGTATTATGCAGCTTTGCTGTTGCAGTAACAAACTGTTCCTCCAGCAGCTGTGCTGACTCTAACTTGTACACTGCATGTGCAACCAGGGCATGTCCTTTGTAGCAGTGAAAAACATCCTTGATATTTCTTCCCTTCGGCCATAACAACCCCATGCACCGCTATCGGCTGGGGGAGGAGTGGCTCGAGACTAGTGAAGTGGAGAGAGACTTAGGTGTACTGATTGATAGGAAACTCAATATGAGCCAGCAGTGTGCCCAGGTGGCTAAGAAGGCCAATGGCATCCTGGCCTGCATCAGGAACAGTGTGGTCAGTCGGTCCAGGGAGGTTGTCCTCCCCCTGTACACAGCGCTGGTCAGACCTCATCTTGAGTACTGTGTGCAGTTCTGGGCTCCCCNTTGATTTGGTCTGGACAGCACTACTTGGATTTAGCTGCCTCAGTGGCCTCATTAAGTAGCCCTGAGAAAAATCTTCCGTGGCATCTCAGGTGCCTTCCTCTTTGGGACTGCTAACCCTTCTAAACATGCTTCAGATATGCACCCACTCAACATGGAGGTATTGCAGGACCTTCTCTCTGTCTTGTACTCAGGATGGACCATATCAAATTCTGCCCAATGTGAGCAGGCTGTGAGAAGTCAATTTGTATTTTCACCTCTGTACTGTATAGAAGGAATATACAATATAAAGTGCAATGATAGACTGATATGGAAGGCTGTTCCCTTCCCTCTCTGCTTTTTCTGGAAGCAGCTGAACATGCACTGACAAGACACGTTCCATGACTAATATTTTGAAACCTAGAGCAGGAGAGTGCCTCAAACCACAGCCTTATAACGTAATGAAGAATACACACAGCTGCAGTAACAACCACGTAATTATTTAATTAGTTTTTGACAGCTTCAAATTGCACAGGCAAAGGAATGCACGAACCACACATGGAAACCTGCCAGCAAAGGTTTTACACGTACGCAGATGGTTTTAACTATTGTAAGCACAAAGCCAGGTTGCTGTACTTTTATTGCAAAACCTAATAGCACATCGTGCACAGCAGAAGTTATACTAGGGGAATAAAAACAGCATGTGTAATTATTTCTTCTCCTTTATGCCATAGCATTGCTTTTGTTATAGTTAACTTCCCATTACGGAGTCCCTTGAGACCAAAGATGGGAATATTTTAGTATTAAGTAAGCTGTAAAGTAACAACTTTGTTGGGCTTTTGGAATAAGCAATTATAATACCACTAATTAATATTAAATATGAATTTACATTGTAAGGTCCTATTGTGGAGATGAATTAATTAACAACCCTGTTGGGAAGTTAAGTATTGATATTTTTCTTTTGAAAAAAGGAAGACTGAGGCTCATAGGAGTACTATAACAATTTGTCAGAAGTCATGGTATGATTCAGAGACAGAAGACACCTCTAATTAAGAATTTCCCCAGCTTTCATTTGACTCTACAGAGAGCTAGAGCAAGAAATTTCAATATATAAATGAGAGAAAAGTAATTGTCTGCAACAAAATGGATGAAGAAGGCATTAACATTAGTAGCAATCTGTCTTTGGCAAATAGATTATTCCGAAGGGGAAGATAATGATTTAGAAGTGCAGGGAAGCATAATGTACTGTAAATATTTGCTCTTCTGTTGCTGCAAAGTGTTTATAATTTCCACGTGTCGCAAACTTAATGATTTTATATTTCTCCCGAGTGCACCTAATTAAGGCTAACAGTTAAATAAAACATGAATTAATTCAAAACTTCACTGCACACCCTAAATGAACACAATCATTGTCTGAGGTTTAAGAAGTTAAGCCCCTCCTTTTTTTCCACATAACTGTAGTTCTCATATTTTCCAGCCTTTACTTTTTATGGTTCTGGCTGGGATAGGAAATGCTAAAAACCCACAAGAAAAAGGTTATTCCCATAGAGCTCTGTAAGATATTCATAACAAAAACCTAAATCATGTGGAACACATGTGGTTTCAAGTTTCACAAGAAAGCCAAAGCCCAGACTCTGTTGAAGTCTGTAACACATTTTGAATGAAACTGGGTGTGTTTTCAAGAAAATCTGGTCAGATTCCTGGTTTCGAGTTGAAACCGTCCAAAATTTAGCATCTGGCAAGTTTTGCAAAGAAACCTTGGGGCCTGATTTTGCTGATGCTTTGAGGAGGGCTTGGTGTGGATGGAAGGTGGGTGGAGGGGATGACAGGGCCATGGTGCCCAGCCAGTGGGAGTGGAGCAAGAGCATTGGCTGGGGCTTTGGTTCTGAGGAAACCAACACAACATTGATGGGTCATCTGATGTAGAGGACTGTAGTCAAGAACAGTTGGGTGAATGTCATGTAGCTCACACCACAGCAGGAATTCTAGAGAGCATTTGCACACCCCTCAAAGGGCACCCTGCTATGCCTTCTCAGGTATTCCCAGAATAAAGGTTAGGAGACCCCAAATACTTTGTGACTGTATGCATCACTACATTGCATTTTGTAAGATTTATGTAGCTAGCATTACAGCTAGAGGGAAAACATGCCTTTGTTTTACCTATGGAAATCTCTCTCACTAAGAAAAATGAAAGACCGTGAAGACATATCTGGCACTTGTAGTGAAGTCATGCACTTTTTGAAGAATTCTGATCAGGAAAGAGTCATTAATTGATGATGAAACTTCAATCTCTAAGATGTGATAAAAGTAAAAGCTAGGAGCTAAATTCTGGTGTTGCAAGGATGGATACCAAAGTAGAATTTTTTCTTGTGCATTCCTTGCTAACATCTTTATCTGAGCTACCAGAACTACTGTAAATTATTGTAACTGAAAGGCTTTTAAATCAATCTTACCTTTAAATTTCTTGGCTGCTATTCACTTTAAAAATTTCTGTCCCTCCAAGAAATGAAAATAGGTTAGGGAACTTATATTCAAGATTTTAATAATATGACTAATATGAAACATTATCTATACAGGTGTATGCCTTGATGTCGTAAACAGACACCATACATAGATACCAAATACATTGTACCACATATATCACAGAATCACAGAATACTATGAGTTGGAAGGGACCCACAAGGATCATCTGGTCCAACTCACCATCTAACACCCGTACAGAGACTGAACACACACCCCAGAGTGGTAAACATAAACCTAGTTCCCTCACAGGCACACAGGCCACTCCGAGCCAGGAGGGACCACCAGGACCATCCAGCCCAACACCCCCCAGCTAGACCAGGTCACTAAGCTCCTCATCGAGTCTTCTCTTAAACACCTCCAGGGACGGCGACTCCACCACCTCCCTGGGCAGTCCACTCCAATGAGCAATCACTCTCTCTGTGAAAAACCGCTTCCTAACATTAAGGTTAAACCTCCCCTGGCGTAGCTTGAGCCCATGTCCTCTCATTCTGGTGTAGTCAGCCTGAAAGAAGAGGTCTACACCCACCTGGCTGCAACCTCCCCGCAGGTAGTTGTAAACAGCAATGAGGTCACCTCTGAGCCTCCTCTTCTCCAGGCTGAACAACCCCAAATCCCGTAGTTGCTCCCCATAGGGTTTGTCCTTCAGTCCCTTCACCATCCTTGTTGCCCTTCTCTGGACCCTCTCAAGCAGCTCAACATCCTTCTTAAACTGGGGAGNGTCAGCCAGTCGAGTCACTGGATCGTAAAAGGAGATCAGGTTGGTCAGGCAGGACCTGCCTTTCCAAAATCCATGCTGACTAGATCTAATGTCATGGTTGTTTTGTAGTTGCTGCGTAATAGCACACAAGACCATCCGTTCCATGACTTTGCATGGGACTGAGGTCAGACTGACAGGTCTGTAATTGCTTGGGTCATCTTTCCTGCCCTTCTTGTGGATGGGTGTCACATTAGCCAATTTCCAGTCTTGTGGTACAACACCAGTAAGCCAGGACTGTTGGTAAATTATGCAGAGTGGCTTGGCGCGTTCGTCTGCTAGTTCTTTCATCACCCTTGGATGGATCTCATCTGGTCCCATGGACTTAGGAGGGCCAAGCCACTCAGCAAGTCTCTGACTACCTCCTCTTGGATTACAAGGGGGTTATAGTGCACCCCAACTCCTTCCATGAGCCTGGTGGTCCAGTTGTCCTGCAGGCAGTCTGTCTTACTGTTAAAAATGGAGGCAAAGTATGTATTAAGTATTTCTGCCTTTTCATCATCTTTGGTTACTATATTACCCTCTGCATCCAATATATGGGTATATTTGGAAATATTTAACTGTAAAAATAAAAGTTGTTTTGTGCTGAGGCCAAAATCTGAGCAAAGAACTGGGCAGAAAATTTACGAATATGTGGGAAAATGGTGTATGACCATATGTAAGGAAAGAGCTCCATCTCAGACTAATAGTTATGGAACATGGTTTCCCGGTTGTCTCCAGCAATATGTTGTGTGTGCAGTTCTATAACTTCAGCAGAGTGAGGGCAAGAGCTATGCTCACAAATGAAATACATAAAACTCATTTCAGGCCCAGTTCCTCCATCTGCTTTGATTAAGCACAGGCCAGTCCTGTGTGTGACAATTATTTATTAACTGTTGACAACCTTTTTTTTTTTTTTTGTTCCACAGAGGTGTGCATTTTGGCTTTAGATAATGTGATAAAGTCTCTTCTGCTAACAAGTCTTTCAAAGCAGCATAATTTGCTCTGAACCTTACCAAATGTGCACAGTGTGCAAGTTTTCTGCCTGCTGTTGTTCCTCTTAATAGAAACATACTAAAGGAGCAGACACTGTCATCCACCAACATGCTTCCCCGAGATCCAGGATTTCATCTTGTCCAGAGCTAGCTGAAAATCTCCCAAATGACTGAGTTTTCATCACTTCCCTAAGTGACAAACAAGAGCCTTTGTGGTTTCTGCCACGATGCTGTTCTCTTCTTCAAAAAGAACTTGGGGGAAACACCCCCAAAACAGACTTGTTTTCTTTTAAAACCATCCTTTTCTATTGTACTTCCAAGAAGCAGACAGCAATTGAGTTTTGGGGATATTGAGACAACTAGCAAGTTACTGCTGCGTTGCACTCCCAGTCTGTATGCAGCTGCTTGTAACCTCTTTCCTTGGTTGGTAACTCTTTCCATCAGAGGCTGCTTGGGCAATGCTATTCCCACAGCAACATGCTGTGAAGGAGAATCTACTGCCTTGTGGATGTCCACTCCACTGTCTCTGTTGTCTTCACATGCCCTGGCCCGTGACAATTTTCCCACCACAAAATCAGCGTAAATTAATTTCCAAATTGCTTAATTTTTTTCAGTTTCACTCCAATATTCTGATGGCAATTTGATAAACTATCAAAAAAATCTCACAATAAATTATCTTTCAAAAGGAGATTTGCAAGTATTTTTGCTGTTTATTTGTGCAACTTTTCTTTTGTATTTCTTCATGCTGTATCAAAGATCCTGGCATAGTGCTGGCACTTTCTTCTATTAAGTCTAATCCTGTCTGTTTTCCTCAGGTTGACTGGTGTCTTACTTGATGAGCAGCTTCACTCACTTCATCAGCTCACTGGAATTAAACATAGCACAATCTTACCATTAACAAGTAGTGCTTATTATGTTGCCTGTTTTTTCCCAACATAAATGAAACATTCAGAGATATTCCCAGGGGAGTTATTGTGTAGAGTTCCTCATTTAATGTCACTCTATGCTTCCGAACTATCTGCAGTGCTTATTTTGGATTACAACTAAACAAGATTTAATTGAAAGAATGGTTGTTAATGTTATGTCAGTTTGAATAATGGAAATGATTGCCACTGACAGTTTTACTTTCTAGAAACCTATTTTCTTGCCTTCAGAATCTTTTTTGTCTTTGTTTACTGGAAAAAGTGACCAAACACAAAATTATCAGCTTCTAAAGAACACCAGTAATCATTTTGCAAAATCCACGTCTGGGCTCAATCTAATTTTCCATAATTAGCTACAAGTACCATGTTTGCTGCTATGTCTCAAATTTTCACTACTTTACACTATTCAAGTGTAAAATTAATTGGATTCTGAGGTTAAAGAATAGTACTTAGGTGGTTAAGTGGATTTAGAAACAATGGCATTTCTTGTACTATAAATAGTACAAAGATGGGTATTTTGTAGCTTTTTAGGACCAGGGCACTTCCATTTTGTTAACACGTGTCACAGTTGCCACATACCCTAGCAAACAGGTATTTAACTGGTTTTACTTAATAATCGTACACAGACACTCAGGCCTTCTGGTCAACCTGTATATACAAATATTATTGTAAACTGTATGTGACTATAGCTTCTTTGAGTCTGGTGTCCATATGGCTGCACTTCATGTTTCACTTGTCAAGGCTGGATGTGGTATTCACATCTATCTAAAACACATGCTGCGTTTATCTCAGTTAACTGACCCACTCTACTTCAGATCACAGAATCACAGAATCACAGAAAATTATGAGTTGGAAGGGACCCACAAGGATCATCTAGTCCAACTCACCATCTAATACCCGTACAGTGACCAAGAGCACATCCTAGAGCGTAATACCAACCTAGATGCCTCACAGTCTAGCAGGCCACTCCGAGCCGGAAGGGGCCCAGGGTCATCCAGCCCTACACCCCCCAGCTAGACCATGTCACTAAGCTCCTCGTCCAGTCTTCTCTTAAACACTTCCAGGGATGGCGACTCCACCACCTCCCTGGGCAGCCCATTCCAAAATGCAATTACTCTCTCAGTGAAAAACCGCTTCCTAACGTTAAGATTAAACCTCCCCTGGCGTAGCTTGAGGCTGTGCCCTCTCGTTCTGGTGTCGTCAGCCTGGAAGAAGAGGTCTACACCCATCTGGCTGCAACCTCCCCGCAGGTAGCTGTAAACAGCAATGAGGTCCCCTCTGAGCCTCCTCTTCTCCAGACTGNCTGGTGACTGGCCGCCAGTCTGATGTTGCACCATTCACCACCACCCTCTGAGCTCGCCCTTCCAACCAGTTTGTGACCCAGCATAAAATGTTCCTTTCCAGCCCGTGCTTTACAAGTTTCTCCTGAAGCTTATTGTGGGAAACCGTGTCAAAGGCTTTGCTAAGGTCCAAGTACACAATATCCACAGCCTTTTTGTCGTCGTGATGTAACATCATCCAAAGAATGGGAAGATCAAGCAGAGTAACTTGCCTCAGAGTCTTCCATTACTCTGAGATCTGGTATAAAGGATGCATGAAGTCATATATCTTACCTACACTGAGGAGAGAAAATGGGTCCTTTCTAAAAATTCTGTTGAACTTAGTGGAGTATGTGCTTTGCTAAACACTCAAGAGGTGTAGGATTAGTGTAGATGGGTAAATAGCATCTTCCAATCCTCTACCATTATCAGTTTTCTGTTGTCACTGAGAATCGGAATTGTATATATGTATGTGTACGACCTCACATTGTGCCAGGAGGGGTTTAGATCAGACATTAGGGAAAATTTCCTCACAGAAAGGGTTATGGCATTGCAACAGACTGCCCATGTAAGTGGTTAATTCACCATTCCTGCAAGTATTTAAGAGATGTGTAGATGTGACACTTAGGGGCGTGGTTTAGTGTGGACTTGGCAGTGTTAGGTTAACAGTTGGACTCAATGATTTTAAGAGTGTTTTCCAAGCTAAATGATTCTGCGATTCCAGAAGGCTATGAATGACTGTCAGTCACAACACCCTGCTCTTATCAATAGGTTCCCAAACAAGAAATACAGGAGTGTTCCTTAGTCTCCTGTCAGTTGGAGAAGGATTTTGAAGTGCAACATCACATGTGTAGGACCCTTGGCATCAATGTTGTGATTGCCATATCCTTTCTTCCAAGCCTGTACCAAGCCTTCTTTGAAAAGGGAAAAACTATCTGCTCTTGAAGGTAATTATCTTTCTTAAATTCAAAACTGCCAGGAGAAACTCAAGAAAACTTGAAATAATTTGCTGTCCTGCTTTCTTTCCCCCCCCAATTTTTTCTCACTGTTGCACCCCCGGCGCCAGACGGCACGCAGCCGCGATTCACCGACAAGTGCCTACTTCGGACTTCTAGGGCTCGCAACGCAAGTCCTCAGGGATCTGCGAGACTTCAGCACAGCACTCAAAGCCGGCATCGTGCTGGGAGACCCCCAGCGCCAGATGGCACGGGCTGGCGCAGCGGCGATTCACTGACAAGGGGCTACTTCGGACTTGTAGGACTCGCAACGCGAGTCCTCAGGGGACCATGT
The DNA here is from genome assembly GCA_013390025.1 of Pitta sordida. Taxonomy (NCBI): domain Eukaryota; kingdom Metazoa; phylum Chordata; class Aves; order Passeriformes; family Pittidae; genus Pitta; species Pitta sordida. The sequence goes on from WEKX01007625.1 coordinate 18,784, forward strand.
GACTTGCCACCTGT
>WEKX01007637.1:0-13678 GCA_013390025.1 Pitta sordida
GCCAAGAGTCTGGACAGCCACATCCACCAACGAAGGGGTAGTTTGGGACTGAGTTTCCCTTGCAGCCTTGTAGCTTTGGTCCCGACTTTTTTTTTACAAGCCCCCTGCAGTTGCCCAAGCCCCCAGCAGTTAACATTCCTGTTTGCCTTGCCCCTGTTCGCCATGCTCTGGTTCCCCAGGCTCCCAGGAGTGTTAATGGTTTAAGTACCCACAGGTAGGAAGTCTTGGCTCTCTGGGCTCCTCAGCTCCAAAGTCCTGCAAGTTCAAAATGGCCTCTCGCAGCCCGGTCCTCGCTGGCTGGCGCCGATCCAAGCCCCGGTGATGGCCCCTGGCGTGGGCTTGCGTCCCGAGGGTGCCCCTCGGACAGCTCCCTGGGCTCCCCGGCCCCAAAGTCCGATCAGTGCAATTTAAAATAAAAACAGCCTTAACAGCCACCCAAAATATACAAAATATACAGCAGAGAATGCCAACTGTAGCTCCAGGAAAATAATGAACTAATTGAAAAAACTCATATTGCAATTTCTCCTAGGGAAGGCCAAAAAGCATATTTTCTGCTACAATATCAGGTTCAAAACTACCGGTTTACTAGTACAAATTAAGATGAAGAATTTCAATCTAAAGAGAAACCTTGAGGTTAGTACCTCCCAGAGAAAAGAAGACACGACTGTACGTATAACCGCTTCTCTTTTCACATGTTAAGGAATACCTTTTCACCCTGACCCAAATTTGTTCTAAAGACAAAGCAAAAAGTCAGTTCCTTCTCTCTACTGTGCTCTGAGCTCTCAGACACACTCACTTGTTTCCACACCACTGCACTACTCCAGATGAAAAGATCAGCATGGCAGCCAAAGTACCATACAACCAAAACACTTTAACCCATTATATCTCACAATGGTATCCCCATAGCTTCTGGCCATTAATCACACTTCCTTTGCCTCAAGACGTGTGGTCAGCCACCCAGGAACAGAGAGGAACAGTATTACTTTGACTATTTCAGTTAGAAGTTTCTAAATAGCAGCTTTCTGTCACTTTGGTTGACTGGATGTCTGCTCCATAGGCGCTGCTGCCAATTTCATTGCCAGGCACCTAATTCTCACCCCTGAGTCTGGGTAACACAGATGCCTCCAGCTTTGACCTACTCATGGACTTCTCAGTTTGTACACATGACAGTGTTTTCAAAAAAAAAAAATCATAGTTTTCAAAATACTTTGGGGACTGGTCTGTACTGGCCTATTTTATGCAAGAAAATTGGAGATGTCACCAAATCTAGTAAGGACTCATAGGCAAGTATGTAAAGCCACCAAGGATTAAAGAACGAGGAATTCACACCAGAAGCAACATAAATTGAAATGTGCATATCTGCCTCTGGCTTAAAAGTCTGGAAGGATGTGTAGGACAAATCTGAACTGTATGAGACTTTTTTTGTCAGAACTCTCCTACAGTACACCAACAACTCCTCCTGGCTTGTCAAGTTACACAGTCTGTCCTCTGGTCTGTCTTGCACACTTAAAAAAATGCTTTGTAACAGGATGAGATGTCTTGAGTTCTAGTACTTAAAGTATTCAGGAAAGCAACCAAAAAAGCAAACAAAAACCCAAAAAATCACCCAATGGATTTTATCCCAAATAGAAGTCATTGAGCAAGGAGTTCTTAAACTCGATCCTTGAAACCAGAAAACAATTCTAATGGGATGGACTAAGGTTCTTCAATCAGATGCTTTTGTTATCTGGCTGGCTGGCAGAAATTAAAGGAAGAAAAAAGCCTACAGAAAAAATGCAGTATTTTTCTTAAAGGGAAAAAAATATACCAAAAGCAAATACAGTTAAAGTACAATGCACTAAACAAAAGTTCCTAAGCAATCCGTAGTGATATGACTAGGTGAACTATACTCCTGCAAACACTGCTAGTTTCCTCAGGATGTTTCAAAGAATGTTTAGTTGATGAGGTGGTGTTAGGTCATAGGTTGCATTTGATGATCTCAAAGCTCTTTTCCAACAGAGTTAGTTCTGTGACATTTAGTAAATAAGACAGTTTAAAGGCACAAATTTCTTGCTACAGTCACCAATGTGTGCCAGTTAAATAATTAGTACAATTACTTTCACGGTCTTTAATAATCTGGTAGGAGCAGGACTCATTTTGGAGAACTGTTTTAAGCACTATGAGAACAGAAAGAAAAAAAACTCAGAGTAACAAAAAAAGGGGGGAAAATAGAAAGTTCAGAATTAAATCTATATTGTTGACATTTATCGCATCTATGAAGAGAGGTACAAGACAAGTGAACATTTTTCCTAACAACTTAGTATCAACTGTCTTAAAAAACAAAGTTTAAAAAATTATTTCTATGTATTGCAACACACACATCTCAAAATGTCAATAAAATACTGCAAAAATTGAACACTTCAAGTTTCTGGAATGCAAGATAAAGCCAGAAACATTGGCACAGTAAATCATGATTTTGCACACCAGAAAATGGAAAGTAATGCCAGGAGACACAAGACTGACAGAACCACTGTATTCACAGGTTCAGAAGGAAGCTAGAAACAATTCCATAATTCCACACAGAAAGGAAAAGAGAAAGGTTCCTGAAGTGAACTATTTTGCATCCCCAGAAGGCCAAAACTAGATGTAATAATGCTGGAGGTTCTTCAACAGGCATATGCCATTCTTGAACCTGTATTTATTTGGAATGTCTAAACCATGACCTAATATGATCCATGTTTTCCACTACAAACAACTAATTGTAACTACAGTCGGCCCTCTTGCACTTCGCACCCCCCACATTGCGGCTTCAGATCTTAGTGGCATGATTTTTTTGCGATGAAGGAGGCCCGTTTTTGCAACTGCGCATGTGCGACCTGCTGCCACCGCTGTGGGCTTCGCAGACCCCAATAAAGACCGCGGGTCCACGATACAGGAGACCCAACTGTACTTACAAAAATGTCAGAGATTCTAATAGTCATTTAGGTATTTACAGGCTCAGTCTTTTCTCGTGAAATTTAGGAAATTATCTAAGTACATACTTGTACCAAGTACTATTTCAGACAATGGAGTATCTGATAGACCTTCACAGGCTGCCAGATGTGCCACAGAACTTAGAGGACACTCACATTTTCTGGAGGTGCTCCTTGAGGTCACACAGAATAGAATGAAGATCACAAACTATGCCTTCAGGTATATTTCCTGCAAGTGAATTTAAAGTGTCTCCACAAATGGAGACATTGAAGAATATATACTGGTTTTATCAAAATGAAATTAAAGAGAGAAGCTCAAAGGAACTTCAACTGTTCCACTTACTAAAAAAATCAGTATTTGCAGCCCACAGATGCTTGTTTACTTTTATAGCAGAAGTATGCTACTCAGCTCTATAAAGTGAAGTTACAATACAGTTTACTACAAGTAAAAAAGGAGCTAAGGAAAAAAAGAAAATTTCAAACTTATGCAAAGATTTTACCAGATAATAACATCCATAATCAAATGCCAAAAAGAGAGGAGTAGGCATTGTTTTTCTTTTCACCTACACAAGCACAGAGCAAGCCTTTCCTTTTTGAGCTAACATTTCTATTTATGTATTTATACTGAGTTGAAATTAATTTTTCTAAGGTTTCCATATTGAATCCTGACAAAGCATTTAAGAAATGTGTACAGTATGTAGAAAATCAACCAAACAAACAAAAACAGGGTTTATGAACATGTACCATATATTTTGGAAACAATATTCTATAGGACCAATAGCTGCTCAAACATTATTGCCCTTTCAAGGAATTGTTTCATCCTTGCTTCTTTTCATATAAAAATGAATTAAATCCATTTTCCACATTTATACAGAAAAAATAACTAATAAGATTTTTGGATCCTGTTTTGTTCCTACTACCAAAGCTTGATCATTTAATTAACTGAGTGAAAATAGCCTGGCCTTATGGGTCTGGACTCTACACCACAGGATCAGGTTGCTGAATACATCAACAAATCCAATTAGTCAGTAAAAGGACTGAATGACTTTCCAGTCACGACTTCAGAACTTCAGCATGATCCACTTTCACCAAATGTAACTGCCTTAAGATGGGGCAAATGTAAGGCTGTGAGTGAAATTAAAACCATACTGCAATTTATAATGTATAGTGACTCATAGTCTCATCTTCCTGATCCCTCAAATCCACCTAGTCTTTAAATACAATAAAACCACATGATTATATTTCCAAGTATTCATTTTAAATGGCTTCAAAAAGTTTAAAACTGTAAACATCTGGACAATTAACATTTGTTGACTGAGTAATTGCTTAAATTAATATAACTGAATTTACTAACACTGTCTTCTTTTTTCTCTATGCTCTATCCTAACAAAAAGAAAAAAAAGGGCAAGAAATTGTCTTCCTGCTCACAAAACTTCAAAGTTACCATCCTCCTTCTTGCATCACAAAAAATGTAGAATTACTAGGATTTTTATCACCAAATATTAATTGAGACAGGAAAAATGTAAAAGAGTGACAGGCAGAAAGGGATTCTGATGTCAAAACAAAAATGGCCCAGCACTAAGGGCATTCAACTGGAAAATGAAAGACGAAGGGTTAAAATTCAGGTCTTTAGCCTGACATAATTTTAATTATTATATAATAAATATGTTAAATACTGTATGATCCTCTTAACCAGTGATTCCAGAATGGATCATTTATGCTTTTACTATAAGTAACACTGGTGTACCTTATTTAAGCATGCACTTGGTAAGCACTAGTCATGCAAATTATTTATCATGCATTATAAAAATTACACCCAGAATAAACTCTCAAATATTAGTAGGTCTGCTCAAGGTACGGTCGTGCAGGAACATTTTGCTGCTTCCAGGAGTCCACATTTGTAAAAAGAACCCCATCTGAGACTGTAATAGTATAGTGTAATGGAATTTGCTACATACATATGAGGGGGGAAAAAAAAAGAAATACAAGTCATCATTTTGCCTTGGAAGACATTTTGTAAAAACAACTCGTAACTAGTATCAGGAAGAAACATTTTTAACACACTAACCCTCAACAACCTCAATTGCAAAGATTTATGAGATTATTGAACAAAATGCTCTGACTTGTTCAGAGGTGTACAATCTCTTTCATCACTATACATTTGCAGACATTCTGAGATAGTTTACACATATACAAGGAAATACAATATATTCAAATAATTTAGATCCACATTACATGGGATGATAAACCACATTAGTCTTTTAATTTTATGGATATAAACTACAGTCCTACAACTATCAAATACATTCATAAAAGGCAGAAAACCAAAAACAAATCCTTTCTTCATGCTGCAAAAGCAGCTGCAAAGCTGTTGTGCTGAGCTCTCTCGCCCTGTTGCTGACACAAACCCTGAAAGCAGTCTTCTCCATACAGATGAGAAAAATCTCTGCATTACCTAGCAGATTGCTCTTTAAATTATCCATGGTACCAAGTGCTTAGAAAGAATCTGTTGTTCCTAATCTTCAAACTATGTGAAAGAAAATGAGTTCACACCATTTGCAATAAACAGAGGCATCTCTTCCAGCCTGAGACATTTTTGTAAACTTCTGAACATATTTATACTGAGAATAAATTACAGTGTTATAAAAGCCTTAACCATAGCAGCTTGAAAAATTGCAGCATGAAATCAATTATGTTTTCTCAATGTCAACTACCTGAAATTGAGATTAAACAGAATAGGTGAGATACAGTAAGCACATGTTCATACATCCATTTTGAACATTTCATACAATTAGCCACTGTCCCTTATTGAGCTTTGAAACTTTTCTAATAGTTGCATGACTACGCATTTATACAGAATTCTGCCCTACTCACTGGGGGAAAATATACCCATTTTGAAACACAAATGGCAAAGTACTCTTTTTTTAGAAGTGAAATGCAGGCACATTTACCTTCTGTAGTTATGTCATGAAGATGCCATTTCCATGTGCAATAGAGCCCAGCAAGTAATTCATGGACCAGCTGAAGTACCTGGTAATTCATTTACAGAGGCAGCCTCCCAAGCATACAAAACAACCACACACTAACTTAAGATAATGAGTACAGACCTGAATATTTTTTTCTCTGATATCAAATAAAATGGTAGATTAGAGTTGAAATAAAACATTTCCTTTGCTTGAGTATGTCACCTTTAGTTGAACTGCTCATAACCTTTCAACTCTTAAAAAATTTCTATTAATTTCTCTGAGTCAGATTGGGGAGCGGGGGAGGAGGGGGAACAGTAGTAGCCAGAACTGAACCGCACTTTGCTGCAGAATCAGGGCGAATAACTGTCTTGTAAAAATTTTTTAATCTTTCATGAAGAGACTAGCCATAGGTAAAGGCATTAAGTACATTAAATCAGACTCAGGACAGCAATGTTAACTCTTCATATTAATTTCCTCAATGGGGGCACAGCAGGGTTGCATTAGAAACTAAAAAATGTTCTGTGGTGGCTCTATATATAGATAAAGAAAAATAAACTATATCTCAAAACAGTATATATAGTTAACAGTATTTAAAAAAAAAAAACCACCCTACAAGTGCACCCAAATAAATACAACAGTTGTATTTTAACCAGTTACTGATTTTAGAATGGCTGATATGAATTTGTTCAACATACAGTTATTTAAAACCTGCTTTCACTCCTTACTGTAGATCTTATTTACAATATGCATTCATTAAGCTTATCTGATGATTATATTCATTTCTTATTGCTTATTCATAGAAAATTCATTATTGAATTTATTTACTCATTTAAATAAAAACTATTTTTCAGTTGTAACAAGGTTACACCTAATACGCACTTGTAGTCAATGCAGAATCCTTTTATGAACTTACTAAAGAAAAATATTAAGGTTTCAAGACAAATTAATAATGATGCTCCACAAGTCTGCATTTTGTGTATAAAAACATTCAGACTTCTTCCCTATACCTTTTCAGAAATCTATTTGGCAAAAGGAAATAAGCCCTTGTCCACAGTCTTCGAAAAGCAGATGTCACTGTACTAATGTTCTGAAAATTCAATGATCAGTTACAAAATAATGGGAAAATCTTGTTCATTTCAGAAATGAAAGTCCCAATTAACTGCCAGATGAAAAGCCAATTCACATACACATGTATAGAAAGTTTGATACATATACACAACTACATTTTTTAGTTAGGTGTCTTTTCATTGTAATTTTCAGTTTGACCTGACATTCTGTGGCTGAGTGTTGTGATGTTGTTTCCAGAACATGGGCATGAATCTTCAACATAAAAAATTAGTAGGTGCCCTTGAGATAATCCTCTTCAGAAAACAAATTGTAGAGTTTAACAAATGTTCTGCTTTTTATTTATCTGACATTCAAACTAAACGACTGTTCACTATGGTAAGTACATTTGTGTGTACATTGACATATACATGTGTGCATACACACATACATATCTATCTATATATGTACAGAAATACATTCATGCTTACTGTGGGTCATTACCTCTTTTTAATTTCAAAAAAGAGTATCAGCACATATTAGAAAATTATTAAAATTAAAATTTTCTTGACAAAATATTTTTCAACAATTCAGTCATGTTTTCACAGAAGATGCCTGACAAATTATGCTATTTGAATTTTCAACATAATGATAACATAATAGTCTTTACCTGTTTAATGCATTTTCAAGCTAATATGTTCCAGTTATTATATAGTTTCTATTAATTACTGACTATTCAAAAAGAATTATTTTCTGTTAAACATGCCTTAATTCTAAAAAATATTTTAATCAGGAAAAGCTCAGAAAAAGGGTTAATGAGATCAGCAGTAACAGCATCACTTAGTGCAGAGCTGCTTGTTTTAGGGTGCATAACATGCATTGGATAGCAAAGGCAGTCTTATGTATGCAAGTGCATCCCCAGCTATGTACAGTCAATCACACCTACCAAAAGCAGTGTAAATCAGAACTTTCATTATCATAAATAGAAAATATTATTGCATTTTCACATATTAAAGAAAATTATATATAAACATTAACATATTGAAGAGATTGATGATACCGGATTATTTAAGAGCTTGATTGGTATATTTAAGGCTTGATTGACAAACTAGTCACAAACTACTATTAAAAACAACTCACTTTCAGATTTAGAAGAGTAAAATATATATTCATACTACATATATACTATATTCAAAACTGTGTGGTAAATTATTTCAGATATATGGACAAAAGTAATGCAATAAACACATAATAAAAATCTGAAAAGTCAAGTAGGCAAGAGAAAACTGTCATATCTGTAGCTCCCCACATTCTGGATCACAGCTGTGTAAAAATGGTCTGTGAGCCAGGCACAAAGATGTACAGCAGTGATACACAATAAATACTCCAGGTTTCCTTACTAATAACTCTCGGGAGTAGAAGAATGTTTAAAGTTTGCTAAAGAGCTGATTTTCAGAGGAGAAATGTTTTGAGAGGAACAAAAACTGTAGTTTTCACTGTGGGCTACATCCTGGCTTTATTGTATGACTGTTACTGCAGAAACCCATTTGATCTTGACCATTTTAATTATAAGGAGGCACAGAACCTATTTCACATCTGCTCACTGAGCCTGAGAAATGTTTTATAGTGAAGAGGAAATGAGAAGGACCAGGAATACAAATGAACTGAAACACAGGCAGCCAATAAATTCCTCCTTTCCTTAAAATCAGTTCTAATAATTTACTGTGAAATACATTTAGGCTTGGTCCACAGTTATTTAAATTCTAATAAATACATCTAAATTTCTTCCATCCTTAATGCTGGATATTTTTTTTTGCCTATTCTTTAATCATTTTGCCAGTAGTATGCTGAATGCAATTCAATTTAAGAATGAAAGCTACACTGTTATATTCCAAAATGGCTGGGGAAACCTTAGGCATGACTCTCAAGTTGCAACATGCTAGATATTCATAGCTTTTCAAAGCTGTTGGTTGAAGATATAATGAAAGGATCTAAGGTTTATGCATGAATCAGCATCTCCTTGTCACAATGTCATGGTGCAGTGATCCCTGCAGAGCTGTAAGACTTGATTTAAAACAGAAAAGCTCAACACTGGCTCTTGAGCCAGCAGGATTAAACATCCAAGATTGTACATATATTACTGCTGTGCTGAAACTACGATAGGAAGAACTTTTTACACTTACGGTGGTTTTATAGTACTTCATAACAAACATCTCTTTAGTTGACTCCAGTATGCTTTCAGTGCTAAAATATGTGAGTACACAATTCAACTACCTCTGTAGCCGTTGAGTAGGCAGACTTAAGAGGAAAGGATTTCATTTCCACCAGTTCCCTCCTTTCTTGTTTTGATAGAATTAAGAATTTTTAGAAAATCTGATGTTGCTGACAGTCAGCACTTCTCCAATTAGACTAGACTCAATTCACTGTGATGAAGGACAACGGAGCCCAGTGGTTTGGATACCTTCCAGTACTGTCCTATGAATTACCTCTAGTACTGTAGTTTTGCTCCAGTTGTTAAAAGCTGAAGAGATCCTGTTAGAGGGAACCCATTTGTTAACATTTGCCTTTGCCATCAAGACTGCAATCCTCTGAAATACCAAGAATTCTCAGACAGGGCCAAGCCTAGCCCATTTCTTCCAAGGGTGCAACAGCAGTCATAGCAGTGACCACTGCTCTTAATTGTGCCATTAGTCCGAAAAACACCTACACTACCTCTCAATCAAAACCAATAAGCCCCCTAGTGACACTGTCCTGTGAAGTGTCAAACTGCAATTAGATTCCAACAGCTATTCCTGATGACCTGTCAACTCAGCTTTGCAAGAGTTGCAGCAGTTCAACAACCAAAAGTGGCTATTTTTCAAGCACATATAACATATACAGTGGTCCCCCATTACTCGTGGGCTGTTGGGTCTGGTCCTCTTCACGTGAGTTGTGGAATCCGCAAAGATAGCAAACCCACTCAGTAGTCAAGTACGCCAGGCCCGTAGACACACCCACTACCCTAATAAGGTCTGGAGGACGGTCCTGNACTTGTCCTTGTGCCTGCTGTACAGCCCGCACCTCTCCCCTTCCCTCTCCTACCCTCTCTCCGCCCCTCCTCTGCCCCACACATCCTACAAGGGAACTTTTTATTTTGGGCAGCAAGGGGCATTCCGGTGGCAGCACTCTGACGTCAGGAGTCCGCGCCGCTGGCATCGGGACACGCTGGGCTATGCCGCCTGTGTTCCACCGGAGCTGGCAGAGCTGAAACACAGTGCCCAGTCAGTGGCTCCTCTCCTGTCCATCTGGGTTTAATCTCCTGTCCGTCACCACCCCAAGATTGGCACTGGCAGTGGCAACCATTCCTCGCCATTCCCTGGTTCGCAGCCACGTCGTGCCACGGTGCCTGGAAGTGCCAGCATGGTGCCGGTCCCTTTGTGCCAGCAGCGCGGCAGCGCTCCCCGCTTCACATAGATGGGAGCGGCTCCCCTTCCTTCTAAACAGTGAGAATGAAGCATGTACAGCAAGTCTGGTGGGCGGTGACAGCAGTGGGGACCAATTATATATTCATAAACTCATTATATATTCACAAGCTGATGGGTTCGCTGTACATTCTGCACATGCGCCGAGGTCACACAGCTCGCTGAAAAATCACCCACAACTATTTGGATCCAGCAAATTACAGATAGCGACTATGCAGAGGATCACAGTACATTCCTTTCCTAGGTTAAGTGAGGGTGGCACATCCATCTAGGTCAAAATCAGTCATTTTGACCCAAATTGATGTAATGCAATATGTCATGACACAATGTCATGATATGGGTATGAAATTCCCACTAAAAATCCAAGTTCACATCCAGTATGGAATGAGGTACAGCCAGCTGCCACTCACCTCAGGGCATGCTACTGATGTGTGTGTCCACCCATTCTACACCCCTTGGGTTGCAACCAGTGCAGAGCCTTATGGCTCAACCCAGACTTGTTCCTGACTGACACAGTGGCACATGTCCCATCCTGTGTAGGTTCTGTAAGTCTCAACAGCAATACTCCCCAAGCTGCCATCAGACTGTACCTAGTGTTTGCATCCCGTGGCTAAAGGGCATTGGCAGCTCATGACACAGGTACCACATTTTAACCTGAGATACTACCAAGCAGGTGTCAATCCACTTGATAGGGTGAGAGCATCCGTAATTCCCACAGACGGGCAGAGATCAACTCGGTTACCCCTGCAGTCATTACACAAGTTAAGCCTATCTATGCACAGAATGTGCACTCCTTGGCTAAACCCATTTTCTGACCACGTTGAATGGAAGAGTAGTCTTACTGCTCCAAATATTCCTCAGAGGCACATGACCACCACCTCCTCCTTTTTGAAGTTAGGAATCGAATCTAAAAGCAGTACCAGCAATACTAGCTCATCTAAAGACAGTTTGCTCCATCAACAAGCAAATGCTGATAATTACAGTCGGGTCTCCTACATCGCGCACCCACGGTCTTATTTGGGACCCGCGTAGACCAACTTCACATTGAATGGCGGCTGCGTCGCTGCTGCCGCCACTGCTGTCCCTGCAGCTGCTGAGACCACTGTCACCGCCCCCACCACCGTTACCCGCACCACAGCTGCCACCCATGCTGCTCCCGCTGCTGCCCGCGCCCCCTCCGCTGCCCGATCCGTCACCCGGGCCACAGCCGCAGCCGCCGCCGTAGCAAGTCACGCATGCACAGTTACGAAATGGGTCTCCTACATCGCTAAAAAATCATGCCACTAAGATCTGAAGCCGCAATATAGGGGGCGCAAAGTGCAAGAGGGCTGACTGTAGTTTGAAGAGTCCTTTACATAGCTTTACAGTGGGCTTTTCATTTGCTTGTTTGTTTCTAAAGCACATGGAGTCGTATGCTGTTTCCTTGAGGCTCCCACAGGTGGGAGGGAGGCATGCCCAGCCCTGGCAGGGTGGTCCTGTGGAGCCCAAGGCACTGCCAGCTGCCGCCTGTGGGTGCCGGGCTGGGACCAGTGGCCGTCCTGTCTGGGATGCAGGCCTGCCCTTCTCCTCAGCCACACCATCAGTCAGAGCTCCCACAGCCTGAAACAGGGCTGGCTCAAGGGTTTAAATGAAGAGCCAAAACATTTTGATGGTCAATTTGGAGCAGAGAGAGGTCATCACTTTTATTGTGGTATAAGCCTGCCACTATACTTCTGTGAAGGAAAATCACTTCTGTGAAGGAAATTCCCGGATAAACACTGGAGCATTTTCAGTTTCATATCATCCCACCTTTCTGTGACCTTCCTTTACACCTGTATTATTTGATAGTGCAGGTTCTTTGCACATTACTCTGGGGAAAAAAAAAATCATAAAAACCCTTCACCCCAAAAAACCCCTAACAAAACCAATCTGCAGAATGTTCAGTATTTCAAATGAGAATTAGCACAAAGGGGACAAAAAAAGATGGATCCTTCTTAACCATTTGTGAATGCAGAGCTCTGCAATCAACTCCGAAATTCTACTTCTAACAGTAAATACTTGTCTTCAGAACATCTTGTTCTCCAATAAAACCATTATGGGAAGGTAATAGGGAACCATTATGGGAAAGAGATGCGATATGTGTTTTTAGCATATGCTTTTGTAGTCAATAAAATGCAATGCACAAGATGACTAAACCACCCGTGGGGTCTGAGGTGACAAAAAAATAAGTACATGTTCATGCCTTAATTTGGTGCTCTTCTAACTGCTTGAAGATTGAAGCCTTGGATGATGTTCAGGCAAAGGGAAATCCAAAACATGGATAGTATCTCCCTTCTGCTGGAAATCTTGAAATCCACTACTGCAGTCCACAGCCTATACAGATCAACTGAGTACTTTAAGAGTTCTCCTAAGAGAACAAGTCTAATGCAGATTAAAAAAAACTTGATGGGGCTGGAGGAAAATATGTAACCTTATTTTCGCAAAGACCATTTAGCAATGCTTGTCTCTAATACTAGTAGAAAAAGAAGATCATCTGGAGTTTTGCACAAACTATTTTCAGGATTTTGTTGACTTAGCAGAATTGAGAAACATAGAAAGATCCATCGCATTTTTCCAGAATGTAATCTAGTTTTCTACACTTACTTCACCAACAGACCCAGTAACATAACCTGCAAATACTGACTACATGAAGTTCTGCTTGATGCAAATTCCCATTACCTCCAAGGAATCAAGCGTGGCTGATTACACGCTCTGACCTTTCCTGCCTCCAGCTATGTGTCCTGTCCTCACACGTGCCAATGAAAGCTCTTTGTGTTGAGCTCCTGCATCACCTATCCCAGCGTCTGCGCTGAGCCGCTCTCCTTCAGCACTACCGCACCTACCATAACGTAGCTGAACTGAGGAAGGGGAAATAAATGGTCGCCAATGGAGGGAAATATCCCCCCCTGCCAGCTGACCTCCAGAGTCAGCGGGGGCAGGAAAGCGCCTCGGGGGAGTGCGGCGCTGGGCAGCCGAAGAGCCGTGGCTGAGCGGGAGCGGCCGACGCGGCACTGAGCGGGCTCCCCATCCCCTGTCGCTAGAACCGCAGGGAGACCTCGGATTCGCTTGAAACGGGCAAGCGTGGCAGGGACGGCAGCGGGGGAATGCCGGGCACCGCTCATCGCCCGAGGAACACCGACCCCAGCTCACCGCTCTCACTCCCGGCACGGGCAGCGCCCGCAGCCTCTCTGCGGCCGTCCACCATCCTACGCCTGGGCTCGCCCGGCCGGCACCCGCC
>WEKX01007637.1:16668-48297 GCA_013390025.1 Pitta sordida
CCACCACCTCCTTGGGCAGCCCATTCCAGTGAGAGATCACCCTCTCTGTGAAAAAGTTCCTTCCAATGTCCAGTCTAAATCTCCCCTGACGCAGTTTAAGACTGTGTCCTCTTGTTCTATCACTTGTAGCCAGAGAGAAGAGACCGACCCCCACCTGGCTACAACTCCCTTTCAGGGAGCATAGCAGGTAGCTAAAATAAAACTGAGGAGATAATTACCAATTACAGCTGGGGGTTCTGTGCAGATCAATTTATGTTGAGTTAATAACTGCTGCCTTAGCAATTCAAACTGATACTGCCCCGGCTATTGATTTTCTAAGGAGTATTTTTGCATTTCAGAATTGTGAGCTTGTATATGTATACATCATGTACAATGTGTGTGGGTATGTATGTGCATGAACTATTCCACATTTGTATCATCATGTCAGAACATACAGAAAATAATGTCAAACTGTGTGGCAGTATTCTGCTGGTGGTGTGTCAGAGAAAAAGAAAAGATTTCAACCGATATGAATAAGTACAAAAGGACAGCATGAGCTATTAAATTGACAAGAAAATGATTTAATCAGAATTTAATAATAGCGGAAAATGCTGATAATAAAAAAGGCCTTCTTCAATTTTCTATTTTTTATAACAATGCTATGCTAATCAAAAAGATGCAGGCAGGCAAAGGAGAAAAAAATTTATAGGTGATAGTAATTTATGACTGTGTACTAAGAATAGACCTACTCATTAACACTGTGCATAAGAAAATCACACTACATTACTGGGAATCACATTCAATACTTCTTGCACAAGGGGAAAGAATCTAGCAAGAGGTAAGTAAGGATTATAATTTTTAAAACAGAGGATTATATTCTTATGTGCATTTATTATATTTCTTATGTCCAAAATGCATTTGTTCAAAATCTGAATAAAGCATCAACAGGGGGACTGTTAATAATAAGCAGCGATCCCTTGTTGAAGGAACATAGCAGTGTAATAATAATGAAAACAATGGTAGATGACAGAAGGCCAGATGTCAAATAATAAAATGTCAGACCTCTGAAAAGCCTAAGTGCTTAATCATGATTCCATAGAACTCCAGGGGAGGTTTGCTACTTACTGCAAAGAATGCAGGGTTTGATCATGGCTATAGTTGATTTAACAAGTTCTAATGGACAATATTCTGAACATAAGGTAGAAGTTGGTAATGAGGCTAATAAGGGTTGATATACATGCTAATCTGATGTAAAATATGAATTTATCAGGAATACATCTCCTCTGCAATTCATACTGGCATGATTCTGATTGAGACAGTGACACTGTCTCACTCAACGAGTTCAACTAAATGTTCGTATGTTTAAGCGGGTGCATATGACGCATGGAAAGAAACTAGGACATGACTGAAGAACCAGAAACTTTTGCTTTGTGCTCAGCAATATTTAGCAATTGCTCCATATACTTATCAAAAATATAATTGAGCAGTGACTTGATGACATGAAGTACATGCTTCAAAAAAGGAACTTTGATAATGTAAAGCATTTGAGGAGATGGATGGAGCAAAAAACCCACTTGTTAAATGCTGATATTCATCACATTCAGATTAGACCTAAGCTTCATCTTTTGTTTTGCACTTTTAGTAATGTGTCATTGACCATGAAGTCACATGTTAAGCAGTATAATGAATTCTTCAGCTCTGCAAAATGCTCAGTTAAAATCAGATTATTTTCTAAAAATGTCTCTCGAAAAAAGTTAGATTCTGAGAATTCCCTTGGCCCAGACTAAATCATTATAGTGGCCACTTTTGACCTTCCATGCTATCAATATTTGGGGTTTATACTCAGAGTTGTTTTCATTATATGTGCAGACTTTTTAGAATAGAAAAATGCTGTACCAATAAATGAATACTCTGATTCCATGCCCAATCAGTGAATACTTCTCTTAAAAAAAAAAAAAAAAAGTTGTCCTTATATTTTTGAAATCTGCAAAACTTTTTCAAATTCCAGTAAATCGAAATAAAGAGGAAATACAAATGAATGTTCCAAGTTCCAAGTCTTTCTCAAAGTGTGTAGTCCCATATGTTCATTCTGGATCTCAAGAATCTTTTTAAAAATAAAAAGTACATCCTGATCTTCCATGCTCACTCTGCTTCCTCTTCTGATTAGCAAACACGTGCTGTTCCCAGTAACAGTACACACATATACCCGGGGAGAACACGCTTTAAGGAATAGCTTATGCTACCTTCTACTGTGTGATTCTGATGATGAAAAAAAGCAACATCGACCAATGTAAAATAATTAGTAATAATTGTACAGCTTTCACTTTTTTTTGCTGTGTAGCTGTAGCTGTGACAGTGCAGTTTTTTACTAGCTTAGCCAGATGTTGTGAAAAATTTACAGCAATTTGGGATTGACTATGTTTATTTGAGCTACTTGCCTTCTTGCTTTTTGCAAGAAGTGCTGTATCTATTTTGCCAATAAAATCACTTAAGTATATGCTGAATAAAACCTTGTATGTGGAAAATCTACAATAGATTACTTTTTTTTTTTTTTTCTATTGAGATTATCCCAAATTACATTATTAAACCTCTGGAAAAAGACAAACACTTTCAGATTAGGCTATGCATGCTGCATCCATGATTCTTGTCTGGCATTATCTTATTTTTTCTTCCAATTATATAAAAACTTCCATTCCTTTATCTTGGACTCAAGGGATACATTTCCCATCTTGTCCTAATTTTTCCCTGTCTACCTGCTACCCCTCTTCTTCTTTGTTATGTCTTTCCTTGCCCAATTTCCACATGGTTTTCCAATGCATTACCATCAAAATACCCTTTTCTCTATGATTATTTTGATTTTACCCTCCCCATTCCCTCTGTGGAGCAGAGCTAATTCAGATGCGTTGGGTTTTTGCTCTGGAGTATACTAGTCAGCCTTGATCCTCCTTCTTTTCATCTGCCACCTCCTCCATCTGTTCCACAAGCAATGCCAGCCTTGACTCCTGTGTTGCTTTTTATTCTCATCTTGTTCTTACTCATTTTTCCATCCCAGCATCTACGTTTGAAATATCAACCCTGAAAACATTTTTCAGGTAATTTTTAAATTATTTAAATTCCTCTTTAGCCTTGCACCCTTTCTGTCCTCTGTATGGAATGAGAAATATGAATAGGAAAATACCTCAGAAATGTATTGCTCGTTATTCAGAATGAAAAGGCCTTTGGCGATGATGAAGACATCGAATTTCATATACTGGTGGACTGTTCTCTGCTAAGGTATGATACTTGTCAAATCGCCGGTTCTTGTCAAATCACCTCTCCACCTCACTTCCCTGCATACATAAACAACACACTAAAATGCTAAAAGGCAAATACATGCTGACAAGAATCTTATATTCTGCTCTCTACTGACATATCTGGGGTACAGCTTCAGCGCTACTCATTCTCTGATTTCCACTCCCTTGGGACCTGAAACTTTTTTCTGTACAACAGAAGGAATTTCCTGAAAATGAGGTGGTTTTCCCCTCAGCAATCATCACCATGTGGTGATCTTGCATCTTTGGACTCCCAAGCAATGATACCGAGAAGCAGTTCTGGATCTACAAATTGCAGATTGAAACCCAAGGCTAATATGTGTCAGTGATAGTAAAACTTTTATATATGATTGCTCATATATTCCTTATAGCTGCACTTAACTTTATGAATATTGTAGGAATTTGTTTCTGGCATTGTAGAGAGTAGCCAGAGGTAGTATTTTGAACAAGAACGCTGGACAAATACCAGCCCATGGGAAGTAGACTGTCTAATGATCATTCTCAACATGGACAAGGCACATTCTCGGTTTAATGTTTCATTCACACATAAAAATATTCATAAAATATATGCTTATTCCACTTACCTTAGAAACCTGGAGAAATCAGCTGATCTTTTTCAAATTTGAACCTGTTGCAAATCTGATGAGCATCAAAAACTTGATTTCTTTTTATATCCTGACAGGTAAAATTAGTTCATGAACACTGAACTCCTGCAGAAAATGGAAGTTCTGACAGCAGTTTTGCATGCTAATCAACAGGGTAATTTGTTTTACAGCCTCACACAGGATTCAACATAGCGTTCATGTAAGCTTTGCGTAGGTGCTTTCCAACACAGCAGAACTAACCACTAAACCCCTTAACCCAAGGAAGACAACTTCTCATAGCACTTCACAGTGCAGGGATGAATCTCTCCTTCTTAATTTGTTTGAAAGTTTCTAAATGATCTTGTTCACATCCTTTCCACAAGGCTTTGAGGCCAAGAGCTTTTGGAGCAAGCAGGAAAGCTGCAATTACAATGCCAGTGCTTTTGGCTCAGAGACCAAAGCAGTCAGGGGCCAACACAGGGGAGCAGGAGAGGGTGGTGTGTCACCTGTCTCTATCCCTTGGTGCTCAGAGCCTTGTTCCAAGCTGCTCAGTGGAGCACAGGCAATTTGGCTAGCTGTCAAGCATGGGGAGACATGTGATGGCAACAGGCTGTTTTTCTGCTCCTTCCACAGTAAAGAACAAAATTCAATGCAGTCATCAAGAGATTAAATGAAAGCTCCATTTTTCTTCTTCAGTAGAAGTGTTTCATTTTCAAACTTATAGCAATATCAGAAGGCACACAGACATCAGGTTCCACTTGTATCAGTGCCACTGGTCCCAGTCATAGCCAATGCACACTGAACTAGCAGTATAAGATGGTTTCATGTGTCCACAGGTAACTGAGAATTAGGGCATAAATTCATTTGTAAGCAAATTGAGCAAAGGTGCATTTTAAAAAAAGTTATTTTAAAAAGTAAAAAAAAACCCCAACAAAAACCCACCCTCAAACTCCTTCTTTTAAAAAGAGATATGTTCGTGCTATGGATTTAGTTTAAAAATGGTTATGTTATTACAGACAATTTTATTTAGATCACTTTTCGAATTTTATAATTTTGTCAGGGCTTGTCTCACTGTGATGATAAAGCTAAATTTAAGATACACTGAGTACAAGTTTAAAAATGGTCCTTGTTATGTTTTTCATTAAAAAAAATAAATCAGTAATAAAAACATCTCCAGCAAATGTTAAAATAATGTATATAGTAAGTAACAGACATATTATTGCAGAAATTATACCATGGACCTCAAGCACTTAGCAACATTAAAAATAATTTAAGTTGAAGGAACCAATAGAATTGCATGAGACAACACAATTATTTCTTTCTTTGGGAAATATACAAAAAGATTGAAAGCTTTTGCTTTGCTCAATTACTCACTGCACGCATTTTACACTATAATTTAAAAAATCTCATCAAAAATAGGAAATAAGATCAAAAGGACTGTTGGGATTTGAAACATCAGCTCCCTTATCCTCATCACTATAATCTTACTGCAACAGAATTTCATTTGGGTTCACCACGTACCTGTTTGACACTAATAATTTTTATTTTAAGAAAACAATTTTGTCAAGAAACATCTTGCTCAGGTTATCATGGAAATGTACAGAGTTGTGCTCAACAGAAGTTTATTTTTAGTTCTGAAAAGCCACTTCAGTGGTTCAGTCCCAGAACTAGTTCACAGCACAGATATTTTTACTTTCACCTCTGCATTGACAGATATTCCCAGAAGTGATAAGTTGTGATAGTGTCATCTTAAAGGCAAGCTTCTGTGGAAGGGAAAAAACCAACCAACCAACCAACCAACCAACCAACCAACCAACCAACCAACCAACCAGAAATTTAAGAAAAAAATGACCAATTCTTACGAGGCACTAAATTACATACTTTTTACTAGAAATACATCTTCTTCATAGTAAATGAGTAGAAAATAATATATCTCTAATTGCATAATTGCTTTAAATATAGGGTTTAATAGCAAGACTTTATATTAGAAAAGTTTCGGCTTATATTTGCAGCATTAAAGACAACCAAAATGATGCTGCTTGTGTTTACTGAAACTTCATTTTTGTTGCAATAGAATGTTACACAGATTAACTTCTAGCCATTCTTGGGGGGCTATGGTGTTCTCATTTAACCTCAGGGTGACCTTGTTCTTTGCTAATTGCTTTGCCTTTAATAAGATGTATGTGCAGAGGCGATGTGCACAGGTAGCTGGGTTTTGACCAATTTTAAATTTCTGGTTTCCTTTCACTACAGGGCCAAATCCACAGAACAATGAATGAGTATACAAAGAAAGAGATTAGCTGATGGAGCCTCAAGGGCAGTAAAAAAGTAGTTAAGAGCACAAAGCAACAAACTTTGCACTTGAGAACATAACTGTTGTAAGTCTAAAGCACCTACAAAGGAAAACATAGAGAGCGAGGGGATTTATGCCACAGCTAGGAATACATGGGTCAATGTCAGGGATACATGATTTCTCCTATACCCTGCTTGTACCCCACCTGTTAGTACCAGCTGTAGAGGTACTGTGCATATAATGGTAATGCCTTTCTGTCAAATCAAACAGATCTTCTGTTGTGACCTAATGAATTCTCTTTCCATTGCTAAAATTATAAAAATGTCTTTGCATGTGGTATCTGATGTAAATAAGAGCGCTGAAAGGCCTTTTCAACAGGAGAACCCTCACCAATATTTGCCTTTATTCTGCTGGGTCCCTGTGGTTTTAGTAGTACTTACAAAAGAGGACCTTAATTTTAGAGGTTGGTCAGCTGTAGCAAATAAATGTCAAAGGCAATGAAAAGAGCTTACCCAAAACACACAAGACCTCTTATAGAAAACCTAGGGAAACATAAAGAGATCAGAAACTTCTTGCCTCAAACGTGTATCCAGAATCATCCAGTTCTTACTGATGTTTTCATACTGGAATAGTAGCTATAGTTCAGATTTTCTTCACAGCAAGAAGAGTTCAGTTATTTGAGGCAGTTAAGGAAAATCATAGACCACAACAGCACTCCAAGCACTACTGCTGAACAAGATAGCAGATTGCAATATTGTCTCTTTTCTTGCTTCTTGTAGCACTGCACATAAAAGTCTGTAGAATAAATGTTATGC
Source organism: Pitta sordida (assembly GCA_013390025.1). Classification (NCBI taxonomy): domain Eukaryota; kingdom Metazoa; phylum Chordata; class Aves; order Passeriformes; family Pittidae; genus Pitta; species Pitta sordida. The sequence goes on from WEKX01007637.1 coordinate 23,651, forward strand.
TTTAGAGTGGAATTGTCTCCATTCATCATCTGATTATTTTATAATTTTATTAATTATAGTTCATCTCAATTCAGTGCTTCATTAGAAGAACAGACAATTTGATGTTATTAACAAACAGTTGTGTGATACATATGGATAATCAATTACAGTAATATCCCATGAAATGACAGTGAAGTTAAAATGGCTTGAAAATACTACCCTTCATGGGCTTCCTTTCCTTTGCTTTCCTTTCCTTTTGAATGCCAGCCACAAACGACAACCTGGCAGTAGGAAATCCGTGAGTCACACAGATGTGTGGCACTCATTTTAACTTCCTGTGTACAAACCAGTCCCCAGGTTCACAGGTCATTCCGAGTTGGAAGGGACCCACAAGGATCATCTATGCTATCTACACTGTTGTTAGATTACATCCTATAAATGACAGACTGTATTGCCTAACAGGAACTTAACACCTCAAGGATTTAGCTAACAAACCTCAGGAAACATATCCATATTTTTCTGTATCACTTTTATTAATGTATTTGTTAGTAATTAACAATATACTGATTAATTCCTATATATAACTAACAGTAGCAATTTAATAAAATATTGGATGCAAAATAATTACACTTTTCCTTTAAAAAAGAGTAAACTATTGAACATTACATGTGATAACACTTGTTCTGTATTTGCAGTTGAAGGAGATACTTCAGTATGTGATTTAATATCCCATGGCCCACATAGCTCACTCTGTGCTATGGCAGGGAGTGACTTATTTTACAGGAAAATGAAAAAAAACAACCATGGTATTGTATGGATGTACTTTGCAAACACTTGCTGAACAAAATAATGGTAATAATGGAAGGCGAAAATACTCATAACTTATTAAATCCTGACATGCTATTTTCATGAAGCCTTAGTCCTAAGAATTCCATTATGTTAAATATATTTATGTTTATGTACATTAAATTATAAATTAATAAATGAATAATTTTAAAAGGTACAACTTCTTCCTTTGATACTCTGCAGAATCTTCAGTGGAATTTGAGTCCAAGTTAGGAACTGAGAGGTTATTTTAAGAATCTTCCTTAGATATCAGAAAGAAGCAGTATTAAATGAAAGACATGCAGTGGGTTTGATTCTCCTCTGACAGTACATCAGAAAGAACTATGTATAGTGTAAAGCCAATTTAAACAAGGGGGAATATCAGGCACTTAGTATCAGAGCCAGACTACTTTCAGAAATATTAAGACCGGGAGCAGACAAATACAGGTATCATCACGGTATGCCACAAACTCCATGACTAAAAATGACTGAAATATTTACTAATCCTTGTGTGCATTACAGTAGGGCCTTAAGGAAATGTATAACATATACGTAGCAACAGATTATTTTTTCACTCTAGCCACATCTGACCTAAAGATACTTGGACCAATAGAAAGCCACCTCTTAGCCCTCTGTCACTTGGTGCAGAGAAACATAAGAAAATAGAGGAAATAATCTGCCAAACTTGCACTGGAGATCTGGGGAAGGGACACTTTTCTTCTCTTTACTGACTGGGTACTATGCTTAGCTACATACCGTCACTTAGGCACGATGTTCATACTTGGGTAGTGTACAGAGCTGTGCCCCCAGCCATGCCCCATGTGCAGTCAGCCAACAGCCAACCACTGCTTGGTCAGAGAAGAAATAATTCCATTGACTGAATTGTTGCAGCACGAAGTGGCAGAAAGACATATTACAGGAGAGCATGATGACCATGTGCAGGTACGAGATCAGTATGGACAAGACTACCTGGTCTTTTCTATAAAGCTTTGTTTTTCTTTTCAGATCAGAAATGAAAAGTGATGAAAGATTCAATGCTATCTTGTCTTTTAAGCCTGGAATCTCCTTTCAGACAAAATAATTTATTCCAATTGTCAAAGCTCATCAGACTCTCAGTGTGAATTCTGCATAAATGGGTTTATTCCTGGCTGTTTCATTTGCACACTCCATGAAACTTTTTTCCTATTTAATTTCATCGAGACTTTCTTCATAGACACCAGCAAACTTGCACCAACAGCACTGTAATGTAAAATACACTATCTCTTCCTTATGCTTCTGTGGGAAAAATTTGAGTAAACCTCAATATGCTGTTGTATGCTTAGAAAAATTCCCATTTTAAAATGCTTTTCCTGAAATATGAAGAACATGGAAACATATGACAAATAAAGAGATAAAGCTGTGCTTACGGGTAACAGATAATAAAGTGCTTCCACCTTGGATATGCCCTTGCTGTTCAAAATCTCCTATGGTAAAATCCAAAACATTCAGTATTTTACAGTAGTAGGGTAAAATACTCCCATGAAATTGCAGCGTCTGGGAGTATTACTATGGCACCATTGTTGTTATTTTTCTAAATAAAGTGCCTCTCTGTTGCAAGAAAACTCATCAAATGGCGAGTGTAATAAACACACTAATGCAAAGGCAGAGGGTTTGGGAAACCTAGCTGTGATTTCCTTTGGCCAATTTATATTGAATGCAGCTGTACAGGGCAGGTCCTGTGTGGAGAGGGGTCTTGTCCTTGTCCAGGCTTCTGTAGGTGGCCATCATGATTTCAGATACAGCAGATGCTCTGAAAATTCTTGGCTTTAAGACCACTGCAAGGTAAGAGCTCTAAGTCCAGAAAAAAACCCAGCAAGGCTGATGCAATTCTCTCCTGCGATTATGCATATTTGTTTATTCATTTAAGAAATTTATTTATTTAAGGAGTTTTTACCTGGGGGAAACAACTGACCAGAAAATATAAAGAATAAAGTAGATGCTCGCTCACCGTGGATGCTGTATATCATTTGTATTTGCTCAAAAAAAAGATTGCTTCTGTAATAGCCTGGTCCTGAAGCACATCCAGAAGGATAATGGGAGCAGGGCTGCTTCAGAAGCTGACACAATCAGGCAGATATTTTAAACAGCCTACAAGGATCTTACACTCTCCAGTAGGCTGAGGCAAAACAGGATTTGTCAGAAGCAGGAGCAGGTAGCAAAATAGGCTTTGTCAAAAGCAGAAGCTGATGCTGGAGTGGTGTTGGTAAAAAACATAGTCTTTATAGTTAGTTCCTATCAGTATTATGCTCTTGAAATAACCAGTCTTCACAGTAATGTTTTCCAGTGAGCTGGCCTTTGGGAGTCAAAGAAACAAACAAATTAATCTGGAAGAACAAGCCTGCCTGAGACACTGATAAATCTGTTATGACAATGCAAGGCTTATTAAACATCGAGAAACACTATTTCCCTAGCCTCTGGGTCAAATGCAAGTTTTAAGGTTAATAGAGGAAATCGACATTTTAAGAAACATCACATAGACTACTATTTTTTGTATTCTGCTTTTGACAGGAAATTCATGATTCAATACACTTAACTCAAAAATGTAATGCATACAGTGAGATGTTATCCAAACATCACAATACCCTGAGTTACAGGGACATAACTGAAAAAGCACAAGACAAATAATGCTAAAGTTTGAGAAACAAGGAGGTCCCAGGTCTTCTCATATGTTCTTTAACATTCGCACTGGCTGGCCTTCATGAACTCTGCTGGAGTCACACGCTCTTTGCTCTGACTGTAAGGAGCTCAAAGGTAGGATGGGAGAAGTATATTGCCAAGGAAATCACTCAGGCTTGATAAAAGGAGTGCTTTGCAGAACAGAAAAGCTAAACAGTGCTGTTGATTATCATGATGTATGCTACAGTGAAAGAAAGTGGAAGCACGGGGACTGCCTACACAGAGCTTTTTCTCTCAGCAGCAGTTTCAGTTTCAGCAGAAGATTTTCTTGCCATTTATGGTGCTAGAGAAGGTTTTCTCTGAGTGGAAAGGCTGTTTTATCACAGGATCACAGAATATTCTGAGTTGGAAGGGACCCAAAAGGATCATTGAGTCCAACTCTTGAAAGGCACCACTGCCTCCCTGGCAGGAATCGAACCCCTGGTCTCCTGAGTGAGAGGCAGGGGCACTCACCACTGTACTAAAGTGGATTTTGTTTTTGCAGAGGGCAATGGTACAAGGAGGGTTTCTTGGCCCAAAATCCTCTTGCTTCCTCAAGTGAAAAATTACTCCCGCTGTGAATATTCTTAGAAACAGATCTACACAGATATATATGAAAAACTCCACACTATCCACTGCCACAGTCCGAAGAACTCAACAGATAGAAACCAGTTATACAACACCTTATCCTTTGTACTCCACAGTCTCCATAATTCTTCCTCTCAAAGCACATGTTCTGTTGGAATAGAAATTCTTAGTAACTCAAGTGGTTCCCAGGTTCCCAGGTTATTCTGAGTTGGAAGGGACCTACAGGATTTGCTGGAACAAGTTCAGAGAAGGGCAACTAGGACGGTAAAGGGGCTTGAAGATAAGCCTTATGAGGAGAGGTTGAGGGAGCTGGGTCTGTTTAGCTTAGAGAAGAGGAGGTTCAGGGGTGACCTTANCATGTCCTCTTGTTCTGGTGTCGTCAGCCTGAGAGAAGAGATTCAAACCCACCTGGCTGCAACCTCCCCTCAGGTAGTTGTAAACAGCAATGAGGTCACCTCTGAGCCTCCTCTTCTCTAGGCTGAACAACCCCATTTCCCGTAGCCGCTCCCCATGCAGCTTGTCCTCCAGTCCCTTCACCATCTTTGTCACCCTTCTCTGGACCCTCTCAAGCAGCTCAACATCCTTAAACTGGGCAGCCCAGAAATGGACACAGTACTCAAACTGTGGAATGACCAGCACCGAGTACCGGGGAATGATGTTGGTCTCCATCACTGTAATCCATATTTCATGTAGTAATAGGAAAGAACCTTAACTTTCTTGTACTAAAAGACAGGTGCTTAATGCACCTCCTGTCTCTGTATGACAGCTAATGGTGCCAACCAGGCTTTATAGATTTATCTCAATACTATGAAGATGAGTTGACTCACGAACTTGAAGGCACTTCAAATACTTCTTCTGTTAGGAGGGATTCAGTGGTTGCTGTTCTCCAGAACCTGACAGGCACTGAGATGTTGAGAAACCCCATGCTGAAAAGCATTCAGTAAGTCCCCCTCAAAATCAGGGTTGACCTCCATGGACAACCTGGAAGCCAAAAAAGACTTACACAGTCTTAGTCTTGTTAGTCTCACTAATTCATTTGGTCTCTTTTTTCATTCAAAAGACTGTGATCCAATACCCATATTAGAGTTAATGACCTTAAACAGAATGGCTTGTAAAAGGGATAGTCTTATGACCTAAGCTTGGGAATCAACCTTGTTCATCCTCAGGTGGGTGAATCCAACTCAGTCATTTACATGTGCACTTGGTTTGGGAAAATGAACTGGCATTTTTTTGTCACTACCAGTAAATGCTCTTGTCAGCAGACAAAATTAAACATGTCAGAAATCCTGTACGTCATCAAGACCTATGGAGAGAGAGTATTTTACAGTAGCATCTTTCATGTCACCCGTGGGAAGAATCGATTCTGTTCTAGCACACGGTGCGTCATCCAGCATACACCTACATTTCACAGGCACGGCCTGATAAACACCCACACGAGCTAACTTTAAACCAACCATTTGAGCATAACAGCCAAGGCAGCATAAAGCTTTGTGGGGGTTAACATCAAGTATATTTTTTTCCCATCTTAGCCAGCAGGTATGCTTCCCAGCCAGAGCTCACCATCACCATGGTGATGTTTCCAACCCTCCCCAAAACATCTAGTTTAAGGCTAATTTGGATAAGCCTGCATTAGCTGCAGACATTTAAGTGACTGCAGCATAGATAAACTCACAGAAATCAAGGGTTTTCAGAAAGGTTTCAAAACAGCGAGGTAATCTTCATTTTAAATATCTGCTGACACCAGTCCCACTGGTGGAGGGAGGACAAGTGCAGAGGGGATAAAGGGGTAGGCACCTTTTTTGAGCAAATAAGAATAAAAGGGAGTGCTGCAAGCAGCCCAGAGTGCTTGTGATTGATTTGATATAATGGTGCAGACAAAATAAAAATTATGAGAAATGCATGTCCTTAAAACTGCATATTTTTTTCTGTGTATTCCACTGTTTACTTAAGTGTAGAGCTTCACATGAAACAACTTAGTTTCTGTGTCTTTTGGGCACCAGAGATGAGCTTAATTTCCCTTTATTTTTTATTAATTCCTTATATAAAAAGCAGGTAACTCATTTATATGCAAAACAATTAAATTGTTCAACACAAATTAAATTGTAGACACAAACAAAACCATTCTTAATCTCTCTCTATCTTAATTTCTTTCTATGTTATCTTCTCTAATCCTGGAATTAGTATACCACAGCATCAAGTAACAGTGACCTATCATTCCCTTATCTGCTACACACCTCATTTGTGCTCATTGCAGCACTACAATATCTCAATAGCTTGAAAAATCACTTGGCACTGCATGTATTCAGGTTGAACTCCCTTGGAAATAATTTAATGCTACCTATTCTATAAATATCCTTATCGTGAGTTACTCAGTAACCATAATGATAAGCTGCTTTAATTGAAGAAGAGACCCATGGTCTGTATTATAAAGTCTCTTAATAGAGTCCCTTAACAGCTATAACAGACTGCTTAAGTAAGGTATTTTCTCTCTTTGGAATAAAATATTTTTAAATAAAGATTACTTGTAAATGCATTTCCTTTAAATGATTATACAGCCAGATCAATCACTGTGGTTGTGCCCATTGGCATTACCCCAGAAGGCAGTGTTGTTACTTTCTCTTAATGGGTAATAGGGTGCTAAAGGTACTTTCCTTTTACCCTGTTACCAAGTCCAAATTAATTTGAAGACTTTGAAGAATGAAAGCTCCTTGGCGGTGTTTCCAAGCGGTCAATCTACTGTACACTCCACTTAGAAAAATAAACTCCTTTCTTCACTCAAAAGACAGACTGTTCATATACACCATCTCAGCTACAATTAATGGAAAAAAGGAGGACGTGACATTACCCACTAAAGAGCTGCTCCTAAAACTGTGTGTCAAACATGAGGTGTGGATTACAGGGAATTAACTGTACTACTTTTCAATATACTTTTACAATCACATCCTTACTTATTGTCTACTATCTTAAATCTGTGGATGCAGCTAAGAAATTAATTAATTAATCTCCATGGAAATTTCTGATGAAGTGTTTGAATGATCCTGAAAAAAAGTAGAATGATATCGAAAGGGCAATGACACTATGAATGAAAGGAATTACCTATATGGATACTACCCCTCAAAGCTTAAGAGGCAAGAAAATATCAAGGTTTATATTAAGGGTAGAACAAAAATTTGTAACCCTTCTGCCAGTAAACGGCAGAACTTAAAAGTAAATGTCAGCTGAAACACAGATGGTCTCTCCCCCAGAAACAGATTCTGTTGTCATGTGGTTTGTTAAGGCATTAAGATTAAGACTAGTTAGTCTAGTTACTAGTGTGCACTTCATGAACTTCATGAAGTACATGGACATCTTAATTTCTACAGTATTGAATTCACACTGCATGGCAAGTTTCTATAGCTGCCCAATGATTTTATGTCTATTTATTTGTAATGTAATAATAGTTTTTTCCTTCCACATTATCATGATCAGGTAAGATCCTATATTTTCTATACAGTTTTATATTTGCACTTCATTCTGGAAATCAGTCAGCAGGCAGAATTTTACAACTAGAGGGTGCTGGAGGACCATAATGTAAGATAGTATGCAAAACTCTGACCTTTGGTGGAAAGAAGAAGAATAAAATAAATCAATTATTATGGCTCAGTACGACAAGCTAATATATTGCAAGGCAATACAAATACTGCAATACTATCTAGTGCAAGCAAAAAGAAAATTACATAATAATTTATAGCTGATATTGGGTTATTTTAAATTTAGTTTCAAATTCGCTGTTAAAATTTGCTTCTGGCTTAAGTTTTTGTGTCGTAATGAACAAAAAACCTTTATCTGAACAATACACATTCCTTTTGCTTCTCTTTGTGTGAGTTGGAAAGCAATTGCAGTGTATTATTGATTAAGAGTTTTATGATAAAACACAAAGGCAATCAAAGAAGCAGGAAACCAAGAAGGAACAAAGATTAATTTAACAATAAAATCTATAATTGAGATTTTACAGAGAGAATGTGGACATTAATTATAGATAAATCATTTAATAACAGTTCCAACAAGAAAATTATATTTCAAAATTCATATAATTTCCAACACAGAGTAATTATTTTCTTGCCTTCCAGTGCTGTATGAAAAAATACAAGTATGAGAATAAATAATGTCTATAAATATAGCACTCTGTATGTATAAAAGTTCTCTCTCCCTTCCTTTCTCTTTCCCTTGTTTTTATTGCTTCTTAAGAGTCTCTGACAATTCTGCAATTAACTTCAACTAACAGAAATATTAAAACTTTGAACTAGACCTTAAAGATATCATTTCCCTCAGTCCCCATTCAAGACAGCTCAGTAACATCCGGGATTTCCCTTCCATTTCCTTGGATCAGAAATAAATCCAAAGTATAAACTGTGGCCACCTGGTACAGTGGCTCCCTCCATGAGAGGAAAACTCCACAAGGAAACCTTTGTGAGAAAGTGGTCAGGAAGCTGGTGAAAAGTGTGTGACTCTGAAGAGCAGATCTCTTCAACCCAAACATGAATTTTTACAAGCAGTCTGTTGATCACAAAGTGGCAGTGGTTAGAAAAGGCCCTGGGTGCATGCAGGTTCACTGGGTGCCCAAGTGAAGCCACTGTAGCATGCCATTGCTCTTCTTACATTTCCACTTTTCACCTTTTGGTTGTGGAGGCTCACTGTGTGTGGACAACATTCTTATGGTGGGCAACACCCAAGTGATCCAACACTCCACTTGTGGTGGCCTGAATTAGCTCAACACATCCTAGGTGCACCAGAAATGTAGCACAAGTGGGATTTTTCCTGTTTCCACACTATGAAAGGTCTCATGTATTTAAATTAGTTCCTTCCTAGCCCACAAGAAGCCAGTAATTCATATTTCCTTTTATGAATTGCGAAGTTAATGAGAATTGCCTTATTTTCATAGTGTAACTAGTAACTTATACACATAGTCTAACCAGCTGTGGTGCTCCAGCTTTACAAGCAGACACATATTTCTCTACAGCATACTCTCATGGGCCAAGGCAAAGTCCCTATGTGTTCTCAGGGAACACACTACTACATACATGCACCTTTCTTTTGGCTGCATTTCACCTTATGACTTGCTCACAGCTCCTGCCCTATGCACCCCAAGGAACCCATGTTTAGGTAGTCTCCAGGCCACAGGGCTTCCTTCGGAAAACAGAAAGCAGTCTCCTATCAGAACAGTCTCATGCATAGGACCTTATTCTCCAAAATGTAGCAGCCAAATCAATGAGTTGGTGAGGGCAGCCATTAACTAAAATAGGTACATCAGGGCTCATGATATATTTGAGTCTCTGCCCCTTAGACCTTTGGACACATTCTCACTCTTACTCATCTAGCACACACACAGAAAAGATATAATTAGTGGTGAAAATGGGATTTCCTCTTGACAACTCGTTTGTTTAAAATTAAAGCTTTCAAGGGGATAAACCAAACAGATCAAGTAAGATGCGTCCAATGCAACAACAAAAAAAATGTGACTTACATACTGCAGGCTTGCCAGATGCTACAGAAACTGAGCCAGAGGACAAAGTAATGTAAAAATGTATAACAAACCTGATACTGAACTGCATCTTGTGATGCCTCTCCAAAACTCTTTTAGTCTAGAAAGTCGCAGGTTTGTGTTATATTGTATCTAGTTTGTGCCTAAAGAAACAGCAGTCAAAATCTAGCCCAATGTTTTATTGTCATCATAATTAAGCGTGCCTGTTTCATGGACACAATTGTTGGAGCTTTTTCCTAAATGAGTTGATTTTACAGAATTATTAGTTCTCTGATCTTTATTTTTCCACATAGACAAGATCTGCTTATTTGATGCTGTCTTCACTTACAAAGTCTAAGTAATATGAATTACATCTTATTTTTTTCTTCAACAGTGCCATCTAAAATTATACAAGAACAAGATGTTTGGTGGGTTGTTTTTTCCCCCTGGAAGCCAGCAGAAAAGCTGTTTAATACTACATATTAATACTGATTTTAATAATACTCAACGTGCACATCAGTTTCATTGTCAGAAACACTTCAAATTTCTGTAGGTTACTAATAACTGAAGAGCGTTATTCAGCTTTATAATGTAGTATGCATTGTCCTTCATATATATTCCTAAAGCAGGATGTGTGCTGTACATTTATATACAACGTTGGTCGGAGCACAGACATTGCAGTGTCATGCTGTCACTCAAATTTCAGATGCCATATGTTCAGTACAATCGCACAGCATCAAGATGCAACAGATTGCTTTGCAAATGCAAATAATTTAACACAGTGTGCTTCATGACTGGGAAGGGATAATGAAATGAGTTATATTTTACACATTTGAAAAAAATAAATAAAAGATTTATCATAAATATATGGACCAGTATATGACATTGAAGAACAAGAAGCAAAAAGGGAACAGTGCTCTTGCATAAAGATCGATCCTCTTTGCTGCTGATGGAATGACAGGCTTGGGAGGAGGAGGCTTCTTGTTGTTCTTGGCTTGAGATTTCCCAAGCCCATTGTTGACTTCAATGGGCTTCCCATAACAGTCATAATTTGATAATTCAAAATCCCTTGGCAAGCTTCCAACGATGCTGAAATCATTGGATCTCAGATCAGATTTCGAAGTGCAAACTTTTTTGCATCTGGTCTCACCAACCTATGAAATAAAGAATGAGGGGAATCATGATCTACTCACCATATCTCGTTAACAAACCTAATGCAGCTGCTAGAACACTGCAAACAAACATACAGGAAATTACTTGTTGATAGGGATACATTAAATCAGCCTAATTTGTGGAATAGTTACATTATAAAGTACTTAAGGATGATCAGTCAATCATATCAACTAATCCAAACATTCATAATTGTGTAATTTTTCATGCACAAGATGCCTCATGCTGTGCAATCTGCTATAGTTAGACTCCCTCATTTAAAGATGATAGAAGGGAAGAGACTATTTCTGTGGGGAGTATTTCTGGATATTGGCTCTATGCTGATGAACCTGCAGGATAGATACCATTCAATATTTGCATTTTTCTGATATCTGGAAGTTACAGTTAGAATTAACCCTAAAATTCAATGTTTGATGCAATTAATTACAGTCTGTTATGGTTCTAAATAGTTGCCAGCGCAAGATTCTATTACTCATCTACGATGACCACCTTCCATGGTGAGAAGGCACTTTCTTTGTACCTGCGGTGTTTGGTGCCTCTCTAAAGACAAGTAACACAGATGTGACACCATTCTCAGCACTTCCCATCCATATACTGCAGAAGTATGTAACTAGAAAATCTAAATCCAAATACAGATATTCCTGTAGCTCCATCAGTTCCCTTGGGCATCAAGTATTACTGTGCTACAGGGTAACCCCAGGTGAATCATTGACTTTTACAGACCAGACCATAGTTCTGGCACAGACAATGAAAACTTAAAAGAAAAAAAAGTATTTGGTGCCCTTCAAACTCACGAGGGTTTGTTTTGTGGGGAAAAAAGGATTCCTATATTCCCTTCCTTGGATTTTATAAAATTTTTATTTCAGCTTCAACTCATCTCTAGAGGGCCAACCCCACACTATTCAGGGAGCTTGAAGTGATTTAGAGACTATTTGCGTGATACTGTGCTTTGTGACTGGGCTAAACCTCTCCCAAAGTTTCATTTTAATTGGACTACTCAGTAAAGCAAGGAAAAAAAAGGGAAAAGAATACAGACTATGAATTTGTTCACATATATAACTTGAGAGTTAGTTGAAAAAATGCTGGTTCACAAGGCAGGCTATACACATGGGCAACTAACATAAACCTAAGTTTCACTAAGGCTTCCTGGAAACACTGATCCACTAAAACTTGGTTCTTCCAAAAGCTGCCTGTCCCTCCTTCCCATTAGTCTGTCTCTCCTTCACAATGCCTTTAGGTATTTTACACTCAGCTCTCTCCATCTCTGTTTTTCTGGAGTCTTTGGTTGATAGTTGGGGACATTTGCATCATTGTGTTCTTGTAAAATAATAATAGTCAAATGCAGTACCAGACATAAGGATGAATGAAAAACATTCTGAAGAGTATCATTAGCTTCTCTATGACAACTGACAAGGTATCCTACATGGAAAAAACTGAGGCAGTCAGGAAGAGACCTAAACTTTGACTGGGGCTTTTACTCCCATTATTGACAATGATGATTCTAGTGCAAAGTGCAAGAGATGCTGGGCAGTATTTCCTCTGCAAACAATGGATACACCTCCCTGGATTGGCCCGAGTTATATTTTCCAGGAAAACAGTAAATTTTGAAACCGATGCACTAAAACAGAAGTGCAAGTTTGTCCTGGTTCCAGTCAGGACAGGGTTAAGTTTTTGCAGTAGACAGAAGGAAGGGCCATGCCCAGGGCATGGATGTTATTCTGTATTACCTCATGTCATTTCTGGGGGCAGGGAAAAGGGACTCTCTTCCAGGGAGAAGGGGTTCCTTCTGAACAACAAAACATGATGGAGGAAGCCACGGTATTGTCTATTGTCAAGGAATTTTTCCATGTGGAACATTTCTTTTATTATACCTTTCATTAATATTGTTGCTGTTACTGTTTATTTTCTCATCTTATTGCTGTTTCCAGAAAACTGTTTTTATCTCAACCCACAATACTTGCCTTTTGTGCCTCCAGTTGGCTGGGGAGAGAGGAAGTGATGCCTGGTTTCAGTGGGAGTACTAAACTGGAGAATACCATTCCTAAACCACAGCAGGGTTACACAAAAAATCAAGATTCCAGTTACAAAACAGAAAAACAATATGGGTGTTCCCTGATGGCAAGGCAAAACTATACATACAAATTTTCTGCAACTGTTTCCCAGTCATCAAAGAGCTGACAAGGGACAGTGTTCATTATTGGAGGGGCAGCAGGGGCAAACTGTCTATTAAGGTGGTGACTAAGACACAGATAAACATGATTATGTGACCCTGGGTGACATGATGCTGTTAGCCACTGATCCAAAATGTTGCTTTCAATCAGATCTCATCTAATGACATAGAGAATAAAGATGTAAAGCAGACCCTTGTGCAATGAAAAGGGAACCTGCAGGATTGAGGTGCATGTTAACTGAAGAGTCACAGGAATATTGCATTTTTGCCCATGGTCAAAACTATTAAGCTCTAGTAAGGTTGCTACAAGGAAGAGAATAATGTATGAAATTACAAGCGTCCTTTTGGATTTGCAAACTTGTGGTTCATTTCTCATACTACCAGCAATAAATTGTAAAATTCAGTGACATTAATTGTAGCCTAAGTGCTCTCATTTACAACACAGAATATTCCTGTTCCAACTGCAGTATCTAGGGAGTGCTCCCCTGAAGGCTGTTACGAGTCGATTCTCATTCCCTTGCAAGACTAAGAAAATGGATTCTAGGTCACCTCTGCCTTATAAGCAGAGAATTGTTCACAGCATGTTCACACACAGCTCTGCTTAGTTCAGTGTCAGCTGGAGTACTGATTTATCAGGGTGACATAGTTTCCCTTCTAAGACCAATCTGGCCCAATTTTTTCTTTAATAAAGTATGCATTACTTTTGAAAATAATCTCATTCATTTCCCTGGGTTTACAAATCTGACATGCTTTTATTTTCTGTAGTCAGCTGCTGCATTTCGTCTAATATATCTCTTTAACTCTCCAGTATTTCTGTTGTTTTAACCTGAATTTGTTGTAATCGACTTACAGCTTTCCCTAAACAAATATATATATTATGTATATATAATATATATAATTACCTGCTTTTTATTAATTTTGTCTTGGTTTGTGCTAGAAGCCTAATAATAATCATAACAATGCCTCTGCTGCTTCTGGTGCTCCTCCTCACTTTCCACATTGTCCTGGTTTAGGTTTTTTGCAGCTCTGGCAGCGAGCAGCGAGGGGGTTAACAGCTCAGCTCTTGCCTGGGCCTCAGTCGCTGCCATGGCATTCAAGGTTATAGAGATAGGGATGCCTCTGTGAATAATCATATTTGGGAGAGAAGAAAAAAAAACTTAGTAGCAAGATGTAGTGCGCCGGAACAGAGCCTGTGTGGAGAGGCTGGAAGCCTGAAGGCCCCCTCAGGCCTACTAGAGAAGGGGGTAGAAAGGATTTTAGGCATCCCGCTGCTGTTTGTGGAAAGGAACCTGGTGCAAACCTATGGAAGAGAGAGAGGAACCAGTGATNCTGCCTGAACACTTACCAAAGGCTACAGGAACCACTTCTGTGAAAAATGATACTGCAGGGCTTGATGTGTAAGAAATTAAAGTGTTGTTAAATGATATATCCTTCTGACACAGAAAATATTTGTTATCATTTGCCTTATCGTACCCAGCATCATGACCTGTGGGCCAGACCCAACTCACAGGATGCATCCACCAGATTTATGGCTTGTCCCCTGCAGATGATGGGGAACAGCTGTTTGGGAAGGGAAGGCTGCTGGCATAGTGTAGGGCCATAACATGACCCTGAAGGGCCTGGGCAGTCACTCCTTGTACCTCTGGCATGGAGTTGGGGAGGCCAAGGAGGACACAGTAGGGTGATGTGACTCTAGGGGCTTGACCCAAAACACAGACCTAATTCCCTGTTTCTTCCAGGAAAGAAGACTTCCTCCGTCCATCACCTTGGTATGATGGACAGGACATCTGCTTTTAGATGAACAGTTCAGAAGCACCTAGAAATGACTGCTAGTATCCAGAAGACCCTTTGTGATGATCCTTTCTCACCTTGTACAAAATTCAGACTGATTGGTGCTCACTGCCAAGCTCAGCACCTGCCACTGCTCCAGAGCTGCAGCATGTGTGCCTCTGGCTCAGAAAGGATTTGGTCACAAAACTAGTGGAATAATGGGAGAAGAAATTGGGGAAAGAGAAGAAAGAATAAGTGCTGCCTCTGCATGCAGACTGGCAGGGAGGGGGAACTAACTCCCCATCACTGCCTCTGCTGCTTTTGGTACTCCTCCTCACTTTCCACATATACTGCCCAAACTACTTACACTAGATTTTCCTTTAAAAACATCCATAATGGAGAATTTTTTTCCATGACCTTGTTCCCCATAAACATATGTACCTTATTTCCAACCTGAATTTATTTGGCTTCAATATTCAGTCACAAGGCATGACTATAGTTAGTCTATTAACTGCTGGTACTTACAGATGGTAAGAAATCTAACCTTGATCTTGCATAATTCAGATGATGTAACCAGGCCTACAAAGGAAGTCAAGTCTAAGGTTTTTAAGAGTTTCTTACCTTCTCATCATTACCTCTGTAAATCTAACCGATAATATTAAAAAAATTATATTCGGTTTGATTAAATCAATAAACACACAGATCAGCTTTAAATTTACTCACCCATTTAAAATTATTAGCTAACATGAGGCTAAATTACAAATAATATTAAAGATAATTAATACTTACAAATAATAGTTATTAGTCAGCTCCCTGTAAGCTATGCAATATTCTCCACTGACTGATATCAGGCTTATAATTATTCATGTTATGCCACGTAGCCTTCAAAAGTACTGGCACACAGTTCATTTCTTGCTGTATTTTGGAACCCTCCCAGTTTTAAAGGATTTATTAAAAAATCAACTTTAATGTTCAACAGTACTCATAGGCTAGCTCTTTAAGAAATCTTAGATACAACTTAAGCTGAAATCTGAAAAACCTAACTTTAATGACTATTGTTTAACATTTTCATTAGCTACTGTAAATGAGAGCTACGTATTTCATCATCAGATTGAATATATATGTTTTTTCCCCAAACATTGAGCAGAATATTTATTCAACACTTTCACTTTTTCAGCTAATTCTTGATCCTTACAGCATCTCTACCATACAGGACCATTACTCTTCATACTAGGTTTTGTATTCTTGGTATATATGCAAAGTAATGTCCCATTGCCCCCAGTTATGCTAAGCATATATCTCTTTACTTACCTGCACCTATTATCGGCACCTATTTTCTTGATTTCAATTTATATTAATGGCTATTACTTTCCATTTGCCAGTGAGAAGAGAAATGCTTGAAGCTCAGTCAGTTTTAAAACTTCGGGAAATTTGTTTTCAATTGTGCAGTTTGTTAGGTTTAGGGGTTTTTTCTCTCAATTAGTATAGCTTCACTTCTGGTCTGTAGCTGTTTTAAACATTGCTAGATAGCTCACCAGCGTCACTTTTATTTTTTGTTTAAATTCTTCCATTCAGATTAGAAAGTTCTCATACTTGTGAAATCTGATATTTCACAGCACCAAAAATCTCAGGACTTGACTCAATTTGTTTTCTGCAACTAGAATAAAGATCCTTTTCAATCGACTGGTCATCCTGCGATCAAATCCTCTTTACCCATCATGACAAAGTATAATAAAAAAGCCATAATTTTTGCTTCAAGAATTTTTGAGATCAGAAATTTATTGCTCTTAATTCCTAGCAAAGCTTCAAATATGCTACAGCAGTGTCTCAAGGCCAGCACGTGTCCCTCAGGCTGAAGTGTTTCCCAACTGTAATTCTGCATTCTCTGCCCTACACAGTACATCTTCCTTGCCGCAAAATTATCTCTGCTGTTGTGCACCAAACCTCTTTTTCGCATGCAGGTCTATCATGAATGCTACCAGTTGTGTACGATTCTTCCATACAAGATGAAGGAGGAGTTTTATAACAAGGTCTATAATTAATCTTTCTTGCACTTCTTTTGTGCTCTTCTCTTGCTCTTGCTGTAATGATAGATTTAGATAATCAATAAAGTAATGATTGTTTAGCAATAGTCTGTATTCAGACAGAGTATATTTTCTCGTACAGTGGAGCAGAAATATGCCACCACATTCCACAAAAATATTTATACATAAAATATCACAGTATCATGGTATGGCTGGGGTTGGCAGGGATCTCTGGAGATCATCTTGTCCAACCCTCTGCTCAAAGCAGACTGCTCGGGGTTATTTTACAGTCATGCTCTGAATTATCTCCAAGGATGAATACATGAGTCACTGGAGCAGAAAGTACCTACTCTGTACCTGAAATGCTGTCAGGAACTATTAAATAGGTTGCAGCCTGTGGTTTTGTGTAGAGGTAAAATGGGAGCTGGATTTCTGGTGGTTCTACAACAAAAATTTGAGCCTGGAGGGCCACTCAAGGGAAAATGACAATATGGGAAGATCAAGTCACCACCAGTGGTCAGGTGTATTAAAAATCAGTAGAGATGAACATAACCCATATCAGGTTTCAGAGCCTACGTGTGGCTCTGACAAGATAAAGCAAGCAATAGCACCACTTCTTTTTAAAAATAACTGGGATTAGAGCTATTACCACCACTTGCATAGTGCTATTCATCATTTGCCAGAACCATTCTTTTAGCAAATGTTCTCTCCAGTCATTAGCAGAATTTCTGTGGGGGACAGCTTCTATAAATGGGCTTGATGAAAATGTGACTTTTAAAATCGAGGGGTGTCGTTATAGCTAACAGCCCAATCTCTCCCTGTAATCACATCAGCAGTGAAAGCAAAAAGAAACTGATTCATCTTCGAAACATTTCCCTTTTTGCTTGTTTTTCTCACTGTATGATGTTGCATTGCTAGGAAACACATGCAAACTCCTACTGAGGCTTCCCAATAAAACGCCTCAACTGAAAGCAGTTACCACCAGGTTGCATAATTTTCTGCTCTGCTAAGAACAGTATCTACTTGCAGCCGCTATGAGCTAAGGGAGCCAAGTTGTACTTTCTCATGGCTTTTTGCCTGTAAATGCATAGCCATTGCTGCTTCTAGAAAAATCTTTCGCTTTTTTCCTACAGATTCACTGTAATCTTGGCAGACAGACCACTTGACTTTAATCAGACAGTCATACTGATAAACCTCTATGTTTAAAATGGCACTGACATTTCAAGGTTTTTTTGTTGCAGGGAGCATGACTCATAAAGCATGGACTCAGGGTGTTGGTGTATGCAAGCAACATGTAACTTTTACATCAGCCACTATGCAGGATTTGGTGGAGAGGTGAAGTAGCTATACACCCACAGAAGCCTTTCTTAATCTTTGGGTGACTGGTAAATTGTGAGCACTGTTTTCACCCTGTCATCTTTACTGTTGCCATCGGTGATTACTGGTCATGATCACTGACTGTACTGACACAGAACCAGGAGTGCTTTTTGCTGAAAACTTTCAGTGGACAGGTTCTGCTACAGGGGATTTTCCTAGTCTTCAATTATGAATTACATTAAGACTTTAGGATATACTGAAAACCCTATCCAATTTCTTGTCATCACAAATATGGAACAATAGCTCCTTGTATTTTAAGTACTATCACGTGGGGGTTTTATGGTTGTCTTTTACTAATATCAAACATGCCAGGTCTCCAAAACAGATGCCATTTTAACTTTCACAAATGGAGCAAGTACGTGGAAACAAGTTGTTCCATGAAGGCTGGAACCAGGAATGCCTGGCTGCTCCACTTGCTTTCCTCCACTCCCTCTCATCTCCCCCACACCTAGGACCTTCCCAATCTAGCAACACCCCTGTACCTTACATACAGGACCTTCGTCAAATCTCTGGCAGAGTCATCACCACTGCAATGCTGCAAGAGCAGCAAGATGCACAGGGAATGCTGGCAAACTGCCACAGCTTCAGGATTGGGGGCTTTTTCAAGTGAAATAAAGTAATTCCTCTATTTAAATTTGGTTCCACTCTAATAACTTACAGATATATATCAGCGCCATTCTGTTAATGTTTGAAAATATGCAAGTGCTTCATTTACATGCAGAAACACTCATGAATGGAATTATTTATGCTCTTTGTTTTTCCCCACTTGGAGTTTTCTGCTTCTATGTCTTATCTGTTGGCTTTACCTTTGAGTCCCATCTGGTCTATCCACTGTTTCAAGTCTAGCTATGCTGACATTTCCAGCTACACCCTCACTCCATTTTGCCTTAGTATCATCACCTATGTGAAAAAAGAACATCCTCAAACAGTTCTACAGGATGCATGCTCATTTCAGGGGTGCAATTCTAAGTCATCCTTTTCTCCTAAAGCTATACACTGGGACACCTAAGTCTTTCCAGATATTTAGCAAAGTATTTGCTCTTTCCTCCCACACAATCCTACATGACCCTGATGAGAAACAGCTCCTGAAGTTCTGGGACAGCACTGCGGCCTCTTTTTGCTTTGTATTCTTTATGCCTTTCAATGTGCAGGTTTTTTCCATTACCTGTTTCTTTAATGCTTCTCTCCTTCGCATATTTGCCATATGACAAATGCATTCTCTCCTTGATCATTACTATGTCTGTATGGGAGCAATCCAACTTTTGTGAGGCAGGCCTAGTTTTGGATTAGGAGTCAGAGCTACCAAAAGATTTACACTTGTTTTGATTTAGGACTTTAGTACAGGTTTTCCCAGGGCTGAGAATTTTCAAAGTACCAGTGGTAGCTGGTTCAGAGAGGGAGTTTTCAGTCAGGCAGATTTATAGCTTTCAACTACATAAAACCTAGCATCATTGTCCTACCACATTCTGATGTCAAATGATTCATTGGTCTGAGACTGTTTTCTGTCTGAGCCTGGTCATCTTCCCAGAAATTACCAGACCAGGATACTGTTCCTCTGGTAGATCGTGTTTCAAAGCAGGTGGCTGAATTCAAGCTGGATCACTAGCCAGGAGCCACTCAGCCACATGACCAACATTTACAGCAATGAATACCTATTTCCACTATGTTTTGGTAAACAATTTTTTGTAACTCTCTGTATAAAAAACATCAGAAGCTACTGAAATGTTAAAGGTCTCTCATAACGAACTGGGAAGACCCTGAAAAGTGCAGGTCAAACATGAGAGCCTGAGGTTGACATTTCAAGATCATGGAGAGGAGATATTGCAGGATTTTGGACAGCAGATTGAAGTTTGAATTCTAAAAACCTTCAGCCTGCTGCTAGATACCATTCGTGGGGAGTCTTGCTGAACTTCCATAGACAATGATTCCCCTTCTTCTAAATTTTAAAATGTATTGTACACCCAGTGCTTCCTTAAGAAAAAAAAAAGATAAAAGGACAATATAGGTGATAAAAGATATAGTTTTGTTCTCTGTATGACAATGCCAAGCACCTTAAAGAATGTACATACCAAGGAGAATCAGTAATTTATCAATTGGTTTTGTTCACACTACTGCAAAACTAGGTTTTTGTTAAACTTCTCATTGATCAAGCTGAACAGTTAGCACTTTTAAAGTACTTGAACTATGAAAAAATATACTTTATGCTTCTCTGCTCAATGGTTGCAACTCTCTTGCCATAAGAAATAGCTGAATTTGGAATCTGCAAATTACTGAACACAAAAACATCACATTTATTCAGAGAAAAAAAATCTGTAGCAGAGGCATCTGTCTTTCTACCCAGGCCTCATGTTGCCTGGGCTTGGGGAACTACTTGTGACACAAGTCAAAGTAGTCATGGGGCTGGCCTAAGCTAAGCCTAGTTGCCTGACAAACCAGATCCCAGAGATCCTTCTTCCAGATGAGAATTACAGTAGTTAAATGTACTGCTCTGCAACACCTGCAGCTCTTCTGGACTGAGCATAATTAGTAATCAATCCCAACTTGATACTACGATGGGGTTTCAGTCATGCTGGCATAAACTACTCCTTTCTTAAAGAAACATTAAAGTTGCAATGTAACAATATTATCACTTGGATCTGGAGCAACAGCTTTATTTTATACAACAAAATTGCTGAGTCATCGAAAAGGACAAGCCAAATTGATATTACACTTATTGTAGCACAACATATTTTCCTCTGCAGAATAAACATCAAATAAGTATCACTTAGAACTAACAGCAGTTGGCCGGGATGTCTGATAACCCTTGGGGCACAAATGGGGACTTCTACAACATCGGGAATTCAGCAACATGATGGAAAACTCTGGCTTGAGTGAAGATGTACACATCGTCCTTATTCATATAACGATATATGACTGAATTACACATAAACTCTTATCTGGCAACACAAGAAATGCAGGAACTGCTCGACAGACAGACCTGTCTTTTGTTTACAAATGCCAAGACTTCTGGATTCCTGGTTTCATAGAGGCTTGACAGTGCAGCTGTGGTCATCCCAGGGAAAGCAATGAGCTGGTTGTTATTTGAGTATGCTCTCAGCAAATACTGTCTGAGACTCCTGTCCTCAGAATAGTTACAGTTTGACAGCTGCAATTCATTTAGAGAAAAATAGCAACTGTATAGCTTCTTGCTACTTTATTTACCTGAAGCTTAGCAGCAACCATGGTGCTAGGATATTAAAAGACAAATTTTTCCTTTAGTATATCTGACCCCAAATCAATGGGGACCAATTGGTCAGATTGCGAGCTATTACTTAGCAGCATGGTTTTAATGTCTTGGCCACTTCCATGATTAAGCACTATTCAAAACTACTATGGTCCTATATTCCTGAAATTGTGTTAATAAAGGACATGCTGATTTTGTGTACAGAGCTTTGCAGGTCCTACCTGTAAAGTGCTGATGTGGACAGGAGTCCCTGTGCCATTCACAGTGTTCTTCTTGGCAGCACTTCCACCCTTCCCTTCCACTTGCTCTGCCTTGGCAATCTTTGCTTTTTCAGCTTCAATTCTCTTTGGATTGTTTAGCATTACCTGAACCACAGCATACTCCACCAGGGATGCAAAGCCAAAGAGAAGACAAACAATCAGCCAGACATCTAAGGCCTTCACGTAAGACACTTTGGGAAGTTCAGCAGCAAGAGTGGTACATTCAGATGCCAAGCTGAGCACTGAGAAAATACCTAAAAAAAGAAAAAAACAATATATTGATTGAGAAAACTTTCTCTTAGTGACACTGACTGCATTCTTCCTCTGAAACAGACAATATTTAATGATGTTTTGTAACAGTGAATGGGACTTCACAATGTGGTTGATGCAGCAGGTATACAAAATGCACATGCCTTCAGTTAATTAACAAATTAAACTGAACACTTTGGTAGGATACTGCAGTTAATGAATTATTAATAATGAGTACCTTCTTTTTATAAACAGAAAAACAAGTAAGTGAGGCTAAACTGGTTGTTGTGGTTTTCCTGCCCCATCACACAGTTGGGAAATGGGTTTTCCAAAGACTTACCTTACAATGTGCAAATCTAGGAAGGTGGAAGAGACATATATGACACTTATAGCAAAAGACTCCAAATCCTTTAAATTAGTCAACCATTTTCCCAGAAATTTACTGTGCTGCAGCAGGAGCAATTCTCTTAACGAGCTGCTCACAAGCATGATATTCAAACCTTAGGTGAAAGGGAAGCTTCTGCTGAAAAGCAAAGCTGTACTAGCACATCAAAAGGTCTGTGTTCCCAATTCACTGTGAAGATGAAACCACAGAGGTGACTGAGGGTCTACAACCATTGCCTATTTGAACTTCCAGAACCTAGAGGAAGCTTTCTAGATAAAAGGGCATTTTATGAAGCCCTTATCATGGAAAAAACACTACATGTGCAAAGGTTGTTGAAAGGTAACACTCACTATCGATTTCAACAATGATTTCTCCTAATAAGGCTTCCAAATGTCACCATCAACACAAGGTTCATATCCCAAGAGACAAAATACAAGCCTGATTTCAAAGAAAGATTCTTATAGGGTCCTTTGAAAAGAGAACAGTAGCAAGAACAGCTACCTTTGGGGAAAAAAGCTGACTTTAGAAATGGCTGTCACATGGGAAGAACTTTGTTCAACTGCCAAGTTCTGAATGTCCAATTTTGGCTTTTTTTTGAATGCCAGTGATAAAAATCTTTACTTATGAGTGGGCAGCTTAGTGAAATATAACTGATGTCTACAGAAAATGGTGGCCAAAAGAAGATACTCAGTTAGTCTCAATTTCTTACATTGGTCACATGTGCTATCCAAAGCATGAAAAAATTTGTCACTCATGGATAATTTTCTTCAGAATCCATTTTAAGTAACTGAGGATGTGAAAATGTTAATTAAACTGAAAATATCTGTATTGGCCTATGAAAATATTCAATTCTAGTTGATCATAAACAACACATTTTTTTGCTACTGTTCCCATTTGGATTTCAGTAAGATTGATATGATGCCTTATTTGGTATTAATCTTAAATGGGCAATTTACTAGCTGCTAAAATACTGAGGCATAAAGAAATGGGTGCAGTCATGGGATTTTAAAATACATTTTATGATGTTTTGTTTAGAACTGTGTACTATTAATGTGTCATTACAAAGCTGGATTTTTCTTTTGTCCATGGGGATAATACAGAATAGACAGATGTGTTATCTCAGAAGAGAATATGTCAAATATTGAACAGCCAATCCTTAGTCTCCACTATGCCTTATTTTCCATCTACTGTATCTGAAGCATTCAAGCATAAATTTTCCTGTAAGGACACAAAGTGAGCATGGAATACTTGTCTTTTTGAAAAAATTATTTTCACTTACCAACACCTTCTGTCTGGGGATGAACAGTAATTATGGATCACAAGAAACTGCAGTAACAAGTACAAATAAGGCTGTACTACCTCTTAACATACACAGGGCACACCTGTCTATGCCCGGCACACTATATTTTCTGTTACAGTGTACTGTATCAAGTGCCATGCATGCCTATGCTAGACTTTGGAAAGGTAGCCTCAGCTATTACACTGAATAACCAGATTAGCCTATGATATGGACTGGTTCAACATCTCAGACACAGTAACTTTTTCCTACTGACTTAAAAAAGTGTTTACTGTCTTAATATGTGAGTGTGATTATCATGCTTGGTGACAAAAACATGTGTACACCCGGTTTTTAAAGTACTGTATCTTACAATCTTGGATTGAATTCTAAAGAACTAACTTAGAAATTCTACTAGCGGAAAAGATATTTGTAGAGCTTTCATTAATGTGTTCAGTAGAGGAACTGAGTCATGGAGGCAAGAAGCTGATTCCATTTGTCTGGATGTCACAATGAAAGGTTTATTCTCAGAGACTAAGAAACTTCTAGGTTTTCAAGGTAACAATAAAGTGAGATAGAAGCACATAAATATTCTATTAAGCAAAAATTTGATGCCTGATGAGACTTGCTATGGCCTTGGAGACCCTAGTACCAGAGCTGTAAGTTGCACCTCTGGCAGCAGATGCACTAGGTGCCTACCTAGTACAGTCCAAAGCTTAAGGGTCAAATGTGAATGAGGAACATGAACAAATAAACTGAAAGGTTATCTAAAAAAAAAAAAAAAAAATCCCAAGGCTGCTCTTAGGGAGCACTAAAGAGTAGGGACCTAGAAGTCTTTCCTCCACACTTGCACAGTAAAGGGAAAGCTGGCATTTCTAGGAAATGTCTCCGCACTTTTTCCCCCGGTGTGGCACCCTTCTCAAAAGATCACAGAATCACAGAAAATTATGAGTTGGAAGGGACCCATAAGGATCATCTAGTCCAACTCACCATCTAATACCCGTAAGGAGACCGAGAGCACATCCCAGAGCGTAATACCAACCTAGATGCCTCACAGTCTAGCAGGCCACTCCGAGCCGGAAGGGGCCCAGGGTCATCCAGCCCTACACCCCCCAGCTAGACCATGTCACTAAGCTCCTTGTCCAGTCTTCTCTTAA
>WEKX01007639.1:0-23498 GCA_013390025.1 Pitta sordida
GTGATTCTGTGATTCTGTGAGTCACAGGTAAAGCCATGGCACAGATAATCCTGTGTGCTATTTCAAAGCACCTGCAAAATAACCACGACATTAGATCTAGTCAGCACGGGTTTAGGAGACCCTTTGACACAGTTTCCCATGGTAAGCTTCAGGAGAAACTTGAATTAGATAGGAGCATTTTGTGTTTGGTTAAGAATTGGTTGGATGGACGAGCTCAGAGAGTGTTGGTAAACAGTGCCACACCCAGATGGCAGCCAGTCACTAGTGGAGTCCCACAGGGATCAGTCTTAGGCCCGGCACTGTTCAACATCTTTATTGNGGGAGGCTTGGATGGATGGAGCCTGGTGCCCATGGTTCCACGGTTGTGGGTTTGATCCCTGGGTGGGCATTTGCTTAGGAGTTTGACTAGATGATCCTTGTGGGTCCCTTCCAACTCGGAATAACCTGTGAACTATGGTCTTCACTACATGCTTCAAGGGAATGTTTGCTCTGGTATCTGTAACACCTGTTCCACCTCCTTCTTCACTGGCCTTGGTGTCTGNCTGAGATATAACAAGTCTGAGTGATGGGTTCTTCACTTCAGACATATCAATCCCATGTATCACTATTGGCTGGGGGATGAGTCGCTGGAGAGTGGTGACATGGAGAGGGATTTAGGAGTAATGGTTGATAGAAAACTCAATATGAATCAGCTGTGTGCCCAGGTGGCTAAAAGGGCCAGTGGCATCCTGCCTTGTATCAGGAATAGTGTGGTCAGTCGAACAAGGAGGTTGTTCTTCCTCTGTACTCGGCGCTGGTCAGACCACATCTTGAATACTGTGACCAGTTATGGGTCCCCCAGTTTAAGAAGGATGTTGAACTACTCAAGATGGTCCAGAGTAGGGCAACAAGACTGGAGAACAAGCCCTATGAAGAGTGACTGTGGGAGCTAGGGTTGTTCAGCCTAGAGAAGATGAGGCTCAGGGGTGACCTCAATGCTGCTTACAACTATCTGAAGGGAGGCTGCAGTCAGGTGAGTGTGAATCTCTTCTCTCAGGCTGCCAGCACCAGAACAAGAGGGCATGGTCTTAAGCTGCACCAGGGGAGGTTTGGGCTAGATGTTAGAGGAAGAGCTTTTTTACAGAGAGAGTGATCTCTCATTGTAATAATCTGCTCAGGGAGGTGGTGGAGTCACCATCTTTGGAAGTGTTTAAGAAAAGTCTGGATGAGGAGCTCAGTGACATGGTCTAGACCACGGGAGGCTTGGATGGATGGAGCCTGGTGCCCATGGTTCCACGGTTGTGGGTTTGATCCCTGGGTGGGCATTTGCTTAGGAGTTTGACTAGATGATCCTTGTGGGTCCCTTCCAACTCGGAATAACCTGTGAACTATGGTCTTCACTACATGCTTCAAGGGAATGTTTGCTCTGGTATCTGTAACACCTGTTCCACCTCCTTCTTCACTGGCCTTGGTGTCTGCAGAGCTGTTTCCTTCTTTCTTTCTTCTCCTCTGGTTACTATTGTACAGCAGTTTTCCTGTTTCTTAAATACATTTTCCCAGAGGTGCTACCAACTTCACTGATGGTCTCAACCCTGGCCAGCAAAAAGTTCATCTTGGAGTAGGCTTGGCGCTATTTGACGTAGGGGAAGCTTCCAGCATTTTCTGGTAGAAGCCACCGCTCTAGCCCCCACCACTGCCAACACTTGGCCATGCAAGGTATTTGAAAATAGGCATGATTGTCATCAAACTTCTGAAGACTGTTGTTTGCTGGACACAGTTACTTGCTAGCCTGTTAGAAAAAGATAATGGAGTTGAGAACCAGTGGGACTTCAGTTCTCTTTGGGGAAGGACACTTAACTATAATCAATTCATCAAATCACATAATTTTCATAGGAACATAAATTGAATGAAATTTGTCAATTAAACAGATAAACTGTGCTTTGAAGAACCTAAACAAAGAGAAACTAAATCTAAACACTGAAATTTCCTCATCAGGCTCCCTAAATAGATGACTAGAGTATTTGATTTCATTTTATCTACAGACTTTACTACAATTATCCTTTATTACATTTTGCACTAGTGATACAGCTGTCCATGGTACTGATCTAACAAACGTCTTTCAAGCCTTTAACTTTTCCCTGGTCGGTTATAAATAATGTGGGAGGTCCTCCTCTGCATTTTCCATTCTAACTGCCCAGTCTGAAAGAACATTAATCTCCTGTCAATATTTACCTGTTCTAGTCACAACTTCAAAAAAAGCCCTTCACTGAGGCAATGGACAGTGGATTTTTAGGAAATTCCTAGGTTCCTGTGACCATCATACGATAATATAATGATTGTCTATTAGAAGCTGAAATAAAATGCAGACTGCCACTACAAAAATACATGCATCAGATTCTTGAGTTTCAGGGTAGGCCAAATTGCAGAGAGGTCTGATTCATCTATATTACACAGTATTATAAAAAGTTATGGGACAATGTTTCTGCGCAGCCTCTAAAGAACAACGATGTTTATGGATATTTTTTAAATTTTCAAATATCATCATTGAGAGATCTATTACGTACTTTTTCAATGGTCTAGACTGTCTGAGTGATTCTTCCTTTAAAAGTAAGTATGCTGACTTACATTACTATTGTAGACAGAGGGTATTCAGTGAATGAAATAGGCTCAGTAAATCAGAATAAGTTTTAGACGGTCCTTGCTTTATTCAGGGTATCTCAGGAATCTCACATCTCTGGTATGCCTCTCGCTATAAGCTGTCATGTCTCTCCAGCAAGGCCTCATTTATAGTTAATATTCTACAATACCTGAGTGAGCTATCTTGCCATAATAGTTCTTTGTCTCTTCCCAATAGGCAAGAATCTTTTCCGAGAAACAATCTCAAAACAACCTCTGCTCTTACAATCCTAGCTTGTATTATTTACCTTTCGTATAACGTCTCAAGGCTTCTGTGGACCTCAGTATAGTAGCACTCATTCAAAGACATTCATGCAGCTGAATCCAAACTGATCCCTTTACTCCAATTATCAAGTATTGAGGCAGCTGGCCTGAAAGAGTTCCCACACATTACTGGCAAGAAATAAGGGGTGCTCAATAAAGAACAAAGCCTTGATGTTCTGAGAAAAAGTCAACATGTAGTGTAAAGCTAATAGTTTCTCACATCAGACTCTCAGCCATCTTTTTTTTTTTTTCAACATTTAATGCCTGTGTTACAAATACAAGCAATTATTTTACTTTATCAGCCACTGACAGCATTCAGATGTTATCAGCTGTTTGTAATGAAGCCTTCAAGTGGAAAAGATACAGAATTCTGAAAAAATAGAGAAGATGTCAAGGCAACAGCAAGAGCAGACAAGTCCTTGGAAATATGTGCTCACCTATAAACCTATAGTGTATGCAAAGCTCTGGAAATTCTTTACACTACAAAAAACCCACTGGATATTAATGAAAGGCTATTTGGGGCAGGAGGGCTGAAGAGAAATCAAGCCTGATTTCTGGAAATTAAAGTTTTTTAAAGGTTTGAAAATTTTAACTAAAACTTTTTAAACCCGTGGAAGCTTTGACATTTCCCAATATCATCATTGATCATGTTGACATTGAAACCATCCTGAAATGAATGCAGCAATTAACATTGCTTTAATAAGTACCATAATCCTCCAGAGATCAGTCACTGCAATTATATTGGCATATTAAATATATGAAAAAATAATTGCAGGTGCAACTTAACATGACTAATGATCAGACAACAGCTTCCACATGAAAAGATTATTAAATAGTTTTGTACTGTGGTCAAAGCCAAGATTGTTGACATATTTGCTTGTTTGTTTGGATAGAGCACAGGGCTGGAGGACGGAGAATCTCCATAAACACAAAACATCTGCTCTCTTCAGGACTGCAGAGAGTGCTGTAAGCTTGTTATTTTGAAGCTTGGATTTCAATATGATAGATAGAATGACCTGGGTTGGAAGGGACCTTAAAGATCATCTAGTTCCAACCCTCCTGCCATGGGCAAGGACACCTTTCACTAAACCAAGTTGCTTGTGGTCTCATTCAACCTGGACTTAAACACTCCCAGGGATGGAGCATCCTTAATATCTCTGGGCAACCTGTCTCAATGCCTCATCACCTTCACAGTAAGGAATTTTTTCCTAGTACCTGATCTAAACTCAACCTCTTTCAGCTTAAAGCCTTTTCCCTTTGTCCTGTCACTAATTGTTCTTGTATATAATGTATCTCTGTCTGTCTTGTAGGTACCCTTTAGGTACTGGAAGGCCATAAGACCAACCTGAAGCCTTCTCTGCTCCAGGTTAAACAAACACAATTCTGTTAGCCTTTGAATATGTGGCTGATCATCTTGTGGCAAGTTTTTTTCTGTATAAAATTATGCAAAATGAAAAAAAAGTCTTAAATCTTAAATGTTTCTGGCAAAGGGGAAAAAAAAATCTTTTCAGTTGTAAAGGGTTTTTTTTCTTCCTCCGGGTACTTTATAGAATGAAAGACAGAAATTGTTGTTATGATCATCTAAAAAAATACTTTAAATAAAACCAAACCATCTCTACAGAAGTTATTATATCTTGCCCTTATTTTTTGTAGTTCATGAGGAATTAGCTATCCAATACATATTTTTTTATAAATTTGTGAAATTATTTCCTTAGAATATTCTATTTGTTCCAATATACATAACAGTACTATAATACTGCACTTATTTCAGGCATGACTGCAAAATATTTATGAAGTTCCTTAGGCAGACACTATTTTTAATTAACATCAGCATGTTGAAAAATTATCATATTAGATGCAAAATATTTTATGTATCTATCATAATATTATAGATAAGTGAGTTATACAATTAAAACTTTTTGTATATATTTATATTTTATACATAAATTTAAACAAAATCTTGTTAAACTAAGGAGACTAACATGCCAGCACTATTTCCAAATTCTCCATTTTAATGTTTCAGTGATTCCTGAATGTAAACCTGAAGTTTATGCTTTCATCCTGTCTTACCTCTGCTGGTTTTCCTAGCAATAATTGTTGTGAGTTTATATTGGAAAACAAAAGCAGGTTTGAATAACTTATTTTTCAAATTTTGACTAAACACATGCAATTTTAGGACTCTCTTTAGATTCCTAATATATATAAAAAGACAAAAAGAGACCTTAAAAATTATACAATACTGACAATGAAGACTCGGAATGCAGTCATTATTCTTTTCATTATCCAACTATTTTTCCCCCATATCAGTCCTGCAAGTATGATATCTCTTAAAAAAACTTAACATTCAAAAAAGTGTTGTCAAGATTAAGGAGGCAAAAGTGAGATTTTTAAAGCAATATAGAAATCAGCAGAATTAACATTATAATTTTATTATTAGTTATGGTCTTAAATTCCTTACCTTACAGGACTATTCATAACTAATACAAATTTCAATGACATTCTTAATTTTCAAATGCATTTGGCAGTGAAACTGTTTTAGTTTTAGTCACTTTGTAGGCTGTAACAGGGATAGGAGAGCTCACAATGCAATTATTTCCATAGAAGACATACAGACTAAATTGAATATATATTTATGCATACATGGGTTTTGAATATGTCAGTCTTCATCAAGCCTTAAAATCTGAGGAAAAAATCACCTTAAAATTAACTAGTGCTAAGTATTTTGTTGAAGGAGAAAAAAACTGCAAAACTGTTATATCTAATTAAAAATGTAGTCTAAAGGCATTAAATTATTGCAAGTATTTGTTTTAATTGCATAAAGAACTATAGATATGTTTAAATATGGCACATTTCTATCATGACGTAGTCATCATACAACATAAAATTAAAAAATATTTGTGGGTAAGGCAATGTTGTCTTAAATAAAGTAAATGTTTAAAGTAAATGTTTATTAACACATTTACTAAAAAAAAGATATTGCATTGAAGTTTTACAAAATGCTTGTCCTAGTTTAGGATTTTGATGCTCTGGTAGCAAGGGGGTTAACAGCTCAGCTCTTGCCTGGGCCTCAGTCGCTGCCATGGCATTCAAAGTTATAGAGACAGGACTGACTCTGTGAATAATCATATTTGGGAGAGAAGAAAAAAAACTTAGTAGCAAGATGTAGAGTGCCGGGTCAGGGCCTGCATGGAGAAGCTGAAATCTCTGAAGGTCCCCCAGGCCTACTACAGAAGAGGTAGGAATGTTCTTCCAGGCATCCCGCTGCTGTTTGTGGAAAGGACCATGGTGCAAACCTATGGAAGAGAGAGAGAGAGAGGAACCAGTGATGCAGAATCCGACTGAAGACAAAGGACCATGCTGTAACAGCTGCAGATGTTTCTCGGAGCCCAGAAGCACAGAGAGCTGAGAGCTCGGCAGAGAGCCTTTGNGGTGAATCTCTGGCATCCAGCCAGGGTCAAACCATGAAAACGCTCTTTCCAACCTAGTTTCTAACTAAGGCCCTGCTGCTAGAATTAAAAAGAACCTCCCCTACACTGTGCATGCAGGCATAGCAATGGGAATAGGGCCTATTGTAATGAATTTACATTAACATACAGGTTCACAAGTTCATAGGATATGTACGTTAAAAGATTTAAAATTAGATTTTCTTTACCACTAATTTGACTTACAATAACTCATAATATACTACAGTACTGTGGTGGTGATTTTTTCTCCTTAGCAGATAGAAAGAAATCAACTAACCTAGGCTGACTCAAATGATACTTTTAATTTAAAAGAGAAGCTGTGGAATATTAAAGAACTTAATGACACATAGGAAGTACTTGAAGGGAGGTTGCAGTCAGGTGGGTGTAAATCTCTTCTCTCAGGCTGCCAGCACTAGAACAAGATGATATGGCCTTAAGCTATGCCAGGGGAGGTTTAGATTGGATGTTAGGAAGATCTTTTTCACAGAGAGAGAGATCCCACAGTGGAATGGTCTGCCCACGGAGGTGGTGGAGTCACCATCCCTGGGGGTGTTTAAGAAAAGATTGGATGAGGAACTCAGTGACATGGTCTAGATAATGGGACGTTTGGATGGACAGAGTTTGGTGCCCATGACTCCAGCATCTCTGAATTCTTCTCATGTCACTTGATCTTGCTTCCACTGGGCATATACCTTCCTTTTTTTGCCTTATTTCCAACAAGATCCCTGTTCAGCCAAGCCAATCTCTGCCTTGCCTGCTTGACTCCGAACATTAGGGAATTGCCTGCTCCTGTGTCCTTGGGAGATGATATTTAAAAAGTTACCAGCACTGATGGATCCCAGCACCAGCAACGGCTTAGTCAAAAAGTTGGAAAGTTTTAGTATTTGAAAGCTTAGTTCACTAGTGTGAAGGAGAGAGTATTTTGTTGTTGAGTTGTTGTTTTTTTTCCCTTGGGTAATGAGTGGTTTGTTCACAGTATTGTCCACTTCCTCTAGAAAGGTTAATTATTAGGTCAGATAGGTACCCCTGAAATGAAGGGTTTTGCTTTTTCCTTTGAGGGTAGCTGTGCATATTGGTAAAGGAAGTTTCAGAGACACAGGACTGTTATAAGAAAGAATAAATAAATCACGTAAAAGAGCTGCAAGTTTTCAGCTCATAGTGAAATGGATTTTTGAGAAAACAGATAGGACTTGGAAGTGATGAAAAGGAAACTCTCAAGGTAGTGAGCTAGAGCTCTTGACACTCAGGAAGACAGAGTTGTTTGAAACCAAGTTGGAAAACAAGGATTTGTTCTGAAAGAACAGAGAAGGCAAAGAGAAAGTTATTTACAAACTAGTTCTTCTTTCTTTCTCTCCCTCTGGCCAGATTGTTTGAAATTAAAAAGTTAATTATTAACATATGTATTACAGTAAAGTTGTTTGATTTGCTGTCCTATCAAAACAGATCTATTTTCCTACAGAGTTCTGACTAAAATTATTTCCATTACTATAAGTCTTAGCAAACTTTGACAGAACTATGCAATTGAAGTTGTTGGTAATATTCCTTCTCTACAGCTGAGTGTTTTGATCACTTTCTTTTCTTCTTTAGCCTTGATTTTTGTTAGTAGGCCAGTTAGCAAACACTCAAAGCTAAGGGGATAATACCTTCTTTAACAATGTTTCAATCTGATAAAGTTATGTGAATTCAGCATTTCATGAATGACCATAAAATGATCATAAGATGATCCTATGGGTCCCTTCCAACTCAGAATAACCTGTGAACCTGTAAAATCATGTTCCATAGCTTTATAATGACTTTTCAACTTAATGGAATTGGAACAGAGGAGATTTGTGTTATTTGTGTTACAGTTATACCTCCTCCATCGTGAGGAAAGGGACAGGCCAATGCCATCGTGAAAGCCTAACCTCGCAAAGAACTGCAGGTCATTAATATGCATGCAGGTCACGTCCATTGCTCCACCCCCCAGAACTCTGGAGCAGTGCGGACAATGCTCCTTCTCCTTGTCTCTCTTGGCACAGACGAGCAAAGGGAACCATTTCTGAGCGGCTGCTGTGACCGTGTGGGCTCACAGCCCAAACCTCACGCCGCTGCTCCCCACCCCCAGCCCGGCCTGGCCCGGCCCCAGTGCTCGCATGGGGTCTCAGCAGAGCACACAGAAGTGGCTCAGGGCATCGCAGGTCTCTAAACACCGTGCCCGAGCCACCCTGTGCCACCCTGCGCCATGCCCGAGCCGCCGTGGGGCTGGGGGGGTGAAGGGGTCAGGTTGTTATGGGAGTTTCTTTCCCTTTAACATCCACTGGTTCCGTGAGAGAGCGGCAGTGCTCCCGGATGGCCCCAGAGGGCGGGGGAACAGAAGCCCCCTCCCAGCACACAGCTTGCCTTACTTTCGTGAGGCAGTCTCCCCATTCAGGGACCTCCCCACAGGGCGGGGTGAGTCCCGCCCCACAGGCACCGTGGCACCACCACTTGGCAGAGCAGAGTCAAACTGCGCATGTCTCAGCCAGCTGAGCTCGCAGACAGCAGAATAATATTTGCGAAAAAATTGCTTCGCAAATGGGCGAGGTCGTGAAGGAGAAGTCGCGATACAGAGAGGATTCACTGTATTTGTGATATCAAAGAGGAGATTTGTGTTTTAATTAATAATGCCTGTTTCATAAACTAGCAATTATATTCTTAGTAAACAGAAATATATAGTCCTATTCTAATAATACTGTGAAATAGGAAGTACAAACTAGCTCTTATAAAATACCCACTAATGGAAGTATTTCTCTGAAGGAATTAAATATGCCAAGGAAGGATGCATGTCTAGGATCATCTTGCTGGCTTTGACAATAGCAATAGTAATAGGCCAAACAGAATTTGGTGCATCTTTGTCTATCAATAATAATTTCCCTTTTTTTTTTTCCCCACTAAATTTTTCTGGTCAAAAGTGTCATTCAAACATAAATGTAATGAAACCAAGGTAAAGAATTACACATATAATTGCTACCAAGAAAGATGTTCATTTACAACCCATAGCAATTATGTAGAAAGATTGTAGGCATAATAAACAACCACAGGAGGGAGGGAGAGACAAACAATTACTCTAATGGAGAGGGAGATATTGTGATTAACATTAAATGGTACCCACAGTGAGATACCTGCAGTAAGAGTGATATACATGACAGCTATACACATTTGCCTCCGGAGGAAGCAAGACAGTGACAATAAGAAACAGGATATTCTACTTCACTAGTAGTTCTTTATATTTTATGAAGTTGTAAGAATATGTCTGCATTCCACCAAAGCCAAAGTAATTTCTTTTGGTTGAACCACCCTTTTTAGTCTTATTTTCAGTTAGTAAATAAAAGTATCTGAAATTGCAAATTATAGTTTGAAAGGGTGAGAAAGAAGAATGGAGAAAGGAAGAAGAAAATCCTGCTCTAGAATTCCAGGACATACAAATTTATTTTAATTGCCCCTTACAGATCATACTGAAAAGTAAAAGTCTCACTTTTTGTCATTAATATATAGGTACAGGTATATTATCCATAGAAGCATTTTTCTGAATTGTTATAATATTAGTATTTGAAGTAGAACACAGTTTCTATTAGATTAAGATTAGGTAATTAGGAAGGAGAAGGGAAAACTTGATCTATTTGCAAGTGCTGTAGGTTTTTCTCATGAAATTCTTGGATATTAAGGCATAAAATGAAGACAAGATTAAAACAATGTATTTATTTAAATAGTAAATATATTCAGTTAGGATGTATAAATTATAGCTTTGTTCATATATTTAAATACAATTATACACAAGTTCCACAAGTGTGGAAAATAGTAATGGAAGATAAGGTCTTGCCTTGCCTTACATAATGATTGATGGCCCTTACATATAATCTCTTATCAATTTGAATTAATTTGGTAATTTGAATTAAATGTGAACTAAGCACGACATTCAAAGCTAATTTGGAAATTAAGTGAAATTTTTTGGAACTAAATTTTAATTTTCATGAAATTGGTACCCATATCTAAGACTAAGAGTGCAAAAAAACCACAACTGACACTAATAAATCATCATTTGATCAAATATTGTGTTGATGACAGATTCCCTTTAATAAACCTCCAGTTTCAGCTGCTGATTTATCAAAACCTATGCTTTATTTTATTTCTGTGTCTCTTGATGGAGACCGAAGTCCTGTCTTCACACAAAGAGAAGGCTCAGGGGTGGCCTTATTTCTGTTTATAACTATCTGAAAGGGAGTTGTAGTCAGGCAGGGGCCAGTCTTTTCTCTCAGGCTACTGGAGACAGAACAAGAGGACACAGTCTCAAGCTCTGTCAGGGGAGGTTTAGGCTGGATATTAGGAAAAACTTTTTCACTGAAAGAGTGATCTGTCATTGGAACAGTCTGCCCTGGGAGGTGGCGGAATCACCGTCCCTGGAGATTTTTAAGAGTAGGCTCAATGAGGCACTGAGTGATATGGTTTAGATGATGGGATGGTGATAGGTAATAGGGTGGACTTGATGATCCCAAAGATCTTTTTCAACCTTGTTAATTCTGTGATCCTGTGATTCTGTAAATAAAGTCTAAAGAGTGATAAACAACAACAAATTTGGAAGACGAGATTTTAAAAGTGTAAGGAAATAGGGACATTTTTGTTATATTCAAATCTTCAAATATTTAACTCCAATGCATTAAGATGACTTCTCTGACCTTAGTAAATTGTTGATGTTTAGAATAAGTTGGACTTAGATATCTCAAAGGTTTATTCCAACTTATTTAATTCTGTGTGATTCTGTGTGTGTAACTGATAAGACTGATACTTGTGTCAGGCAAATTAATAGGATATATAAGAATGAACAGAGTTGAGGTGCTCATAAATTAACAGCATACTAAGCAAGAGTTGTCATCACTTTAGAAGCTCTTGCATCTTCTTCAGTTAATTGAAAGAACTGTAGCAAATATAAAATCAAAGGAATTAGTTAAAAAAGTCACTTTTTGAAGTAGAAGTTGACTTTTGGTATGATCCTCATTGCCAAACAGAAATGGAGGATATATTGAATTAGAATGAATGCTCACACAATGAAGACCACCCATAAACTTCCACAAGGTCTGTATTGATAAATTCATACACTTACAAAGTGAAAAATACTGTGAGCTGCAGTGACAGAATTTGCCTATAAGTTTGAATTGTTTGGGACAGTAGAGACAGAATGTGGATGTGAAGAACTGCAGTATCTCCCTACACTAGTCAATGATAAAGCAATACAGTTTCAAGGTGAAAATTGAATGTAGTTAAACACAAAGTATCCCTCTCTCCACTCCATGAATTTTACATTTACACACATAGTAACATGCCCAGAGCCTGTCTCACCATTCAGTAATGAGGTATTTCAGTTATGATAAGCAGGTCTATGAAAATACCAACTTGTTAGCAGTTAGAAGAACAAACTGAATCCTAGAAACCATTGAGAAAGAAATAGAAAGTAAAATAAATTAATCATTATGCAGCTGTATAAATGGATTGACTATACAATACATTTCCCTTCCTCTGTCTCAAGAAAGATACAATAAAGCTGCAACTAATTGAAAGAAAAATACCAAGACTAAACAAGTATAATGCGTATTTTATACAGGGAATGGTTGATCTGGTTGAAAAAATGACTGAGGAAAAAATTCAAACCATGAAAAGGTACTTAACAATACAAGTTTTAAAGAGCTGAACAGGGATAATGAAACATCATTCCCTTCATCACATGAAGCATCTTCTCATTTGCCTCTTAAAATATTTTTCTACTGATTTTATGCCATGCAAACTGTATAAACACATTTACTACATAAGCCTTCATACTACGAGGGTATAAGCTTGTGTGATTTCGAGAATCATGTTAAAGAAGCCTATGATGACAGATTATAAATTCCTTTTTCTACTAAGCATTACTGGAAAGTTACTCTCCTGATCATGGCTAATACTCCAGGATTTTTTCTATTTTCCCTGACTAATGAGAAAAAATGAAGGAAAAGGACTTATTTTTCCTGTTTCTTGAAGACCAAGAGAGTGGCTACCCTTTAAGATGCTGGAGAAATTGCAGAATTTTTTATCCAGGTTTCACCAGCGTTAATTAACTCTTGGAGACTCTCCCTGATTATTCTGTGATATACTCAAAGATGCCACAAAAGGCACCTCACACCCCAAAAAGACAAACTACATTAATTTATCTAAAATCTTCAGAAATATAATAGACAAAGCAAAAATCTTTATGGATATGTTGTCCTAAAATTCACCTATGCTGACTCAAAAAAATAATATTTTAGTACAGAGATTTGTACTTCACAGAACTGTGATGTCTAAGGCTCATGTTTTGACTAAATATAAAAGAATTTAAAGTACAGTGTTTTAGTCCAAGCAGTGTTCTTGATTTGAAGATTGCATCATTGTTCCCAGAG
This sequence comes from Pitta sordida, assembly GCA_013390025.1. Lineage (NCBI taxonomy): Eukaryota > Metazoa > Chordata > Aves > Passeriformes > Pittidae > Pitta > Pitta sordida. Next base: position 12,809 of record WEKX01007639.1, read on the forward strand.
CACTTGTTCTTGTATTTTCAGCTTTGACTGAATTATTGCAGTTTTGGTGTTAATAGCAAGTAACACTAAGCAGTAGTACCTACATTTACAATGTGCACTGATCTCTTAATAGGGGTCATTCCCAAGACCCAAATAAAAATGTGTATTAGGATGTTCAAAGTTAAGGGGAAAAAAATCAAAAAAGAAAAGCAACTGATTCATTAGAAAAGCCCTCCAGAATTTTAAATTTGTGAGTGTTCTTCATATGTACTACTCTTGCAATCAGATTTTGCTAAGCCTTTTAGCATATGAAGTACACATTAAAAGGAGGAACCAAGCAGAAATCTTTTGGTTTAGGGATTGGAGAGAATAAAAGCATCATTTTTTTAAGGGATAGCTGGAGATTGCTCCTATTTTCACCATCTACATTAGCTGACAGTCCATTTTGGCAACCACCGATACCTTAGATCCCGTCTATGAAATGGTAAGTCTGCACATACTGCTAGTTTTATCTGTATATCTGGGCTAAATCTACACTAATCCCTACTGCAGAATTGGAAATGGAATTTGGAAAGGGCTAGGAGAATTCGGCCTATTGATTTCCAGGCCAGGGCCCACTGAAGTTCCTCTGTTACTAACCAGGAATGATTACTTTTCAAATGCAGAAGGTAGAGCAGACATCATTGCTCTTCTTCGGCACACTAATATGAGATACCTGAGGATTCAGAGAGTTTCTTGATATTGTAAAGTAAAAGAGATGGACTTTCTTAAAGCCGCTTCTTTGACTTTTTTAGTGTGCTCTACAAGAAAAAACCTTTCTAACATTACAGTATTTAGTTTATTTCTTGCACATTTCCTCATCAGTTAGACTTCGGTGCAGTTGTAAAGAAAGGGAGTAAATGCATTTAGTATTAGATATAACAGCTTAATGCAAAATATCAGGTCAGAACTTCTAAAATATGTACTTAATTTTTTTGCTAACCATTAAAAACATTTAACGAGGATTTCCTTGAATCAGAATCATAAAGCCAAATACTTCTAGGAAACTAGACCCACATTTGCAATCCTTACTTGTGCTCATTTTTATAAGGAAGAAAATGTTATTTTAAACTCATAGATGTTTTGGTGTTTGAATACACACTTTGTTGTGAAAATATGCATTTGCAGAGACATCTCAGAAATAATTATTGTATATCAGATTTTGTATTAATATTATAAATTAAAGTAGAATCTTAAAAGGAGTTACTGCAAAAGGAAAGATTTGGCACTTTGATGTTGGAGAAAAAAACCTCTGATAATTCTTAGCAAAGGATGGAAGCAGAAATCCCAAATGCATCCCATGGAAGAACAATCTCAAATATGAAATTAATGTTTTACAAGTACAATTATTCCTTTCTAAATTAGTGTTTCTTTTACTGCTGAGGATAATTTTGGATGTCAGATTGTCCTAGGGTGACTCAATTGTGTGTATATATTCCATATCTTTGTGCTTCAACTTTGGTCTGGGAGGGAATTTTGTTGTTCATACTGGTTCTTAGTGACCAAGGTCATTTTCTGTCTCTATCCAAAAGCGGAAAAAAAAATCCCCAGAAGCAGCAGTTCGAGGAAAAAAGAATTTCCAGCAATACCCAGGTCACAGCTGCAGAGGCTTGGAGCTCGTTAACATGGTCTTACACAGCTGTGATATATAAGGCTGGAGAGAAGGGCTCCTTGGGTGAGTGTGCTCCAGTCCTGGGGGGGTCCTGTGTGGGTTTCTTCTTGGACATTTCCTTGCCACACTCCAGAAGAGAGAGTGGGCCTGCAATTTCCTCACCATCCCTGGGGTTCTTCCTGCCTATCTCCTGCTTTTCCCTCGAGGGCTTCCAGTCGTCAGGAGCCTGGGCTCTGGCTACTCTCTGGGCAGCTGAGGAGTTTCTCCTGGGACCGTCTGGTGGACCAAGTCCTGCAGGACACTTTATGTCTTGGGATTTGTGGGATATCTCAGGTTTGTCTCTTGCTGTTTAAGACTGTTGTATCTTGACTTGTGTGTTTACTGAAGTAAATAGTTTGGGGTTTCCACACTTTCCTTTGTTTTTTTTTCTGAACCTGGTAAGGGGGTGGGTTTTTTTGGTTTTGATTGGAGTTTTTTGGCTCAGCCCCCAATTTGCCTCAAACCCTGACACAGGTTTACATATATGTATATGGATTTTCCATATTTAATGTGAAAAAAAATCTGCTTCTAATTATTTTAGAGAATCCTTTTTTTTTGAAACTTTGTACTGAGTTTTATGTTTAGTGAAGTGAGGAACATAGGAAAAGAGAGAAAGACATGGACCTTGTAAATAATTTCAGCATTTTAAATTCAAAGTTGGTGTCATTCACGATTTGTCTTAAATAGGAAATGACTGCCTGGTTGCAGATGCATGTCTTTTGTGAATCAGTCATGGTTTTTATATGGGACTTAACATGATGACACTACAGCCTCTAAGTGTCACTGTCCTAGTAAATACAGATATAATAATAATACTAGGATAAAATTTAGTTTGTGGGTGTCCCAAGTACTTATTTGTGGAGTTTGTGAAAGCCTTAAATATTACTTGTAAATAAACTATTACTTTGATTAGTATTCTCTATAAAGAAGAAGCTTGTTGGATAGGATCAACTAGCAAAGAGAAAATCAAACTGAAGATTCAAATATCCATGATAGTACTAAGCCAGGCACAAACTGATTAATTCATGTTCTAATTTGGGGAAAGCAATGTAGATTAATTTTCTTCAACTGTATTTCTGATTTAGCATATGAAAAAGCAGAAACTACTCCAATGGCTTTTGAGACTGATGAAGGCTAAAACACCTGAGATATTCAGAAGTTCAGCTAAATCTTCCAAACTTTTTAACTGGGGGAAAAAGGCATAGTTTGAAATCTACCTATTGCAAATATGCTCTACTTTCTCCATTTCTGGGGTGGATAAAGGAAAGGGTATTGAAAGTTTCTTTAAGACCATTTTGAAAAGTTCAAATTCATTCCTTTTTTAATTTAATTTTTCAGAACTCATACAAGTAAGGGAAATCTGGAAACCATATTTGGCATGAATTGGTTCAATAACAGTCAGCTGTGTTGAGACCATTAAAAGCCAATCCTGAACCATCTACAATAAGGGACATCCTGTTGGTCTGGAAATTAGGAAATTGAAGTGAAATTATAAGTAATTATCTGCCACATTTTCACAAACCCTGTGAATTATTTTAAAACATCTAACAGCTGTTGCCTAATAAAGAGAAATAGTCTAGTTGCAGCAGAAGATTTTAAGTGCTACTAACAAAAATGTTAGAATTCTATGAAGGGTAACATCTACATGACAGCAGCAAAATCAGAAAAGAGGATAGAAAAGAACTGGTGCTATAAAAATGTGAGTAATAGATGTTTGAAAATAAACATGTAACTTCCACATTCTTCAGCCTGAGTTTCTCTAAAGCGATTGTACACAGTGACTGGTTAAGCTCAGCTGAGCACTCTTTCCCCTTGTTAGCATCTTGTACTACACATGCATATGACTGTCCTCCACTTTCTGGATGAAACAGTACTTCAGCTAAAATTCTGTGGGGATACCAGTGTTCCATATTTTGATAAAGACCAGTTGTTTTTTATTTTTTTGAGTGCATTCTTAAGGAGTATTCTATGGACAGAGTTGCATGTTGGCTGAAGGCAGCACATAATGACTGCAATATAATTGTTACCACTGCTGTTTTAATTTACAATTTGCTTTTACTTTTTTCTTCCCTTGCATAAGTTAACAGCATGTTAATATCAGAAATGAGTTCCCATGATGAACAGCTAACACATAAATTGACGTCCCTCTCCAGATCCCAAATTAAAACAGCTCTTCTCACTTTAGGGTTATTTTGTTTTCATGTATGCCTTTAACTTAACAGCAAAAAAAATTGTAATAACAATTTTCTTGATCTGAGGATTAAGCAACAAGCATTATGAATCCTGAGCATAAATGTTACATAGCTTCTATCTCATTATTTGATGCTGGGAAGACTTCTTTTTCCCCTCACTGAAATCAGAAACTTTGCTGTACATCAATGCTTATCCTGAAAGCAGATACAAAAAACATGTAGAGAGACAAGACTATTCCTGTATCTATTACTAACAAATTTGAGAAGTATCTTATAAAGCAGGAAACAACACTAATGTTCAAGAAGGTCCTTCAATGATGTCCTAGTTGAAACTGTTAACATTTAATCTGTAATGTTTGAAATTCAGTGAAGAAATGAGCAGTTTATACACCTAAGACCATTGAAATGGGTGCTGCTGAAGTTATTCCAAAATTTCTATATATTGAAATGGTATTTGTGATCTTACTGTAAATAGTTCTATTTAAATATAGATTTTTTTTTCCCCTCCAGAATTCTGCAGAAATTGAGTTCATATTAGAATTAATTGCTATGTAGGAACAAAACTCAAGATCTAAACACCTCTCCATTCTAAAGAATAGTGCTTTAAATATTTATCTTAGAATCATAGAATTGTAAAGGCTGGAAAACACCTTTCATATAATGGAGTCCAACCACTAACTCAGCATCAGGCAGAAGTACTAAATACGTACTTTGCCTCTGTTTTTAACAGTAAGACAGACTGCCTGTAGGACAACTGGACCACCAGGTGCATGGAAGGAGTTGGGGTACAGGATAACCCCCTTGTAATCCAAGAGGAGGTAGTCAGACTTGCTGAGTGGCTTGGACCCTCATAAGTCCATGGGACCAGATGGGATCCATCCGAGGGTGATGAAAGAAATAGCAGATGAACTCGCCAAGCCACTCTGCATAATTTACCAACAGTCCTGACTTACTGGTGATGTACCACAAGACTGGAAATTGGCTAATGTGACGCCCCTCCACAAGAAGGGCAGGAAAGATGATCTGAGCAATTACAGACCTGTCAGCCTGACCTCAGTCCCATGCAAAGTCATGGAACGGATGGTCTTGTGTGCTGTTATGCAGCAACTACAAAACGACCATGACACTAGAACTAGTCAGCATGGATTTCGGAGAGGCAGGTCCTGCCTGACCAACCTGATCTACTTTTATGATCTGGTGACTCACCTGGTTGATGACAAAAAGGCTGTGGATGTTGTGTAATTGGACCTTAGCAGAGCCTTTGACACGGTTTCCCACAATAAGCTTCAGGAGAAACTCATAGAACATGGACTGGATGGNTTCAGCCTGGAGAAGAGGAGGCTCAGAAGTGACCTAATTACTGTTCACAACTACCTGAGGGGAGGTTGCCACCAGGTGGGTGTGGACCTCTTCTTTCAGGCTGACAACACCAGAACAAGAGGACATGGAGTTAAGCTATGCCGGGGGGGTTTAGATTGCATGTTAGGAAGCAGTTTTTCACGGAGAGTGATTGCTCATTGGAATTGTCTGCCCAGGGAGGTGGTGGATTCACCGTCCCTGGAGGTGTTTAACAGAAGACTGGTTGAGTAGCTTAGTGACATGGTCTAGCTGCGGGGATGTTGGGCTGGATGGTCCTGTGGGTCCCTTCTGGCTTGGATTGGCCTCTGAGGGAACTAGGTTTATGTTCACCACTCTGGAGTGTGCCTCAGTCTCTGTACGGGTGTTGGCTGGTGAGTTGGACTAGATGATCCTCATAGGTCCAACTCACAGTATTCTGTGATCTCCATGTTCATCACTACACTGTGCCCCCAAATGTCACTTTCATATGTTTTTTTTTAACATTTCCAGGGGTGGTGACTCAACCACTTAACTGGGCAGCCTGTTCCAATGCTTTAGCATATTTTCAGGGAAGAATTTTTTTCTGATACTTAATTTAAAACTCCCCAGGTACAGCTTGAGAACTTTCTTTGTTCCTGTCATTGTTACTTGGAAAAAACTCATCACTGCATTGCAGCAACCTTCTTTCAGGTAATTGTGTAGTTATAAGATCTATCAGTGAGTAGCTTACTTGGGCTTTGATACCATATTTCTCTTCAATTAATTCATGCATAATGCTTAGCTAATATATATATAAATATTTAGGTGTATATGAGTATTTTATATATAGTATACATATTTATATAAATATATGTATTTTAGCTGAAATGAATTGATCAGAATTGTGCAAAAGTGCTAGCTTTTATTCAGATGTGTATCTGTTATTAAGGAAAATCTGAGATTGCACACACTCCAAAAAGCTTTTCTGTTTAGGAGACAGGAACTATGAGACTGAGATTGTACTTGGGCACTTTGCAGAAAAAAATACAGAAGATTAAAGATGACTTTTGGTCTTCTAACCATCCATGTGTGTCTGAGCAAAGATCCAATATAAACTCATCTGATTTTTCATAATGATGAAAGAATACAAAATATTCTTTGAGGGCAGAGCTCTTCTTTAAATTCTCAGAGCTAAAAATTCCTCTGTTGTCACCTTTTACAGTTCCTTTTAATCCTGAACTTGGGGAATTTCAATAGTCATTCTATTAATTACATAACCCTTACTGTTATGCAAAAAAAAAAAATCCTGGCCAAAGTGCCAAACAAAATATACTCATCCTGTGCCTGTAAGTACTTCTATTAATTAGATATGAAATTTCAAAGAAACCTGCTCCTAAAATACAGGATTGTGGCTCTTTCCAGCTGATAACATAGTACAGGTTTCTGGAGAAAACATCCTACTGTGTCTTCAGACACATTCTGACATACAGAGAACTAGACATCTATCTTCTTGCTATAGCAAGATATTTGAAAAATATTCAGCTCCTGCAATAGCTCTTTCAGGGGCTGGAGACTAACATGTATTGAGACACTTACGTACTACCTGTCCATTTGTCTGATGGGCACTAGGGCTATATACCCTTGCTGATGGACAATAAGAAAAGCCAAATTTCACTTTCTGCGGTTTTCTGTAAAATTTTTTTGACTCTTACTCAGAGCTGTGAAAATTAATTAACCTAAGTGGTTAAATGACTACTACATCTCCACCTACAAATAGAGGTGAGAAAATCATTAAAGAAGGAAGCATATATTGAGAGAAGGAAAACTGAAAAAAAAAATAAAATGGTCATTTTAATTTAAAAACCTAAGCCATCCATAGTTTTGATGGCAATCAGCAGGTCATATAGCCCTCTGTACCCTAAACTGAACTAACTGGCGCTGCTTAGAACAACTTTTGTATGCCATAATCTTCAAAATTTCCAAGTTGGAAATTTTCTAGCTCATTTCATTAACACTTAATGATGCTGCATTTTTGCTGCTACTGTAAAAGAAATCTGGCATCTCCTCTTATCATTCCCTTGAGCTTGTGGTAGACAGCTCCCTTTCTCTAGCTCTCCTTCACACTGGAAAGAACGCTTTAAAAGTTTTCTCAGTTGAATTGACACAATATGAATTTCCAGGTGTATTTTCCACTGTCCATTGTATAACTGGCTACATCTATTAATAATAATAAAGTGTATTTAGTGGTATAAATCAGTTTCTGATTATAGTTAGCCTAATTTTTATGCAAAGTGATTCAGACTATACTAGAACTCAAAAAGCATAGTTAAAAGGAGTTGCAAAGGAGTGATTAATGGCTTGAAAATATCATTATTTTATCTGTGTATTTGTGACACTTCAGAAAAAATATGAAGTTTTCTAAGGAAACAGTAATTCAGATTTTTTTATGAGTTACTATTTACTATTAACTGATTTTAAAAATATCATCCAGTAACTTAACCTCTGCAGAACTTTCCGTCTTGCATTGCAGTGGTGTAGGAAATATAGAGAATAGGATCCCCAGGGAAATGGCACCAAACCTGACAGTGTTTGAATGATGCTCTCGGGGACGTGATGTGACTCTTTGGGATGGTCCTATGCAGAAGTTGCACTCATTGAGCCTCGTAGGTTCCATCCATCTTGGCATATTCTGTGATTCTGATTATTTTCCCTTTGAGTAAATATTTTTAACTGCATTGACAACTGCGACCCTAATGTCATGAAGACTACAATTAAAAGAACTGAACATAAATTCAATTCCTGTGCTGGCTTTTATGGTAGACATGTTTCTCCGAGGAGTTTTAAAACCTTGATGACGGACCACAAAATCATAGAATCACATAATATTGAGTTGAAAGGACCCACAAGGATCATCGAGTCCAACTCTTAAAAGGCACCACTGCCTCCTGGTGGGAATTGAACTCGGGTCTCCTGTGTGACAGGTGGGGACACTTAATGACTGTACTAAAGTAGATAATGACTTTCAATGCAAATAATTTAAATTAGGTATAAAGTGTCAGTGAGATTTTCACAAAAGCTAATATTCATCATATGTAAACCAGAAAACAACATAGTAGTTTAATTCACTGAATCATTCCATTGCCAGAAGTTTGGAAATGTATATCCAGCCTTTCTTCTGTTTGATATGTGTATGACTACATGTTTTTTCTTTTTCTAGTTCTCAGAAACAGTTTCTTGCATATTTTTCGCTCATAAAACTTGTCATTTTTAAAAGCTCATTTCAGAACTGTTTGGATGAGAGTTAGTGCTTGTGATCAAGACCCTGTGTATTGCCACAGGTATGTCCAAGCTCTGTATTTCTGTTGACAATCCTGTACCTCAGGCTCTCAGGAAAAACATGCAGCATATCTCTGTAGTTTCTAGCTCAGAAAAAGTAGTTGAGACTGTTCAACATCTGTCTGCTCAGTAGACCTGTATAAAACAAGCCTTTACAAAAAAATCAAGTTTTAAAAGAATTTACACCCGGGAGCTCGAAACTAGATCTGTGGAAAGCGTTTGAGAAACTCAGTTTATCTGAAATCTGTTGCCAGAAGCCTCATTCACAAGCAGCAAATATTAAAACATGCTGCTTTATCTTGTGTGTTCATTATGGGGTCTGTGTAACCAGGTAATGCCGTATGTTGTGTGATTGTGTGTAACATATCCTGGAACGCACATTCAGTTTTGCTGCTAGCTGACTTCAACAGAACCTCCATCAATCAGGTTGCGATCCACACTACATCTAAGTGTGCAAAAGGCCTGACTCTAGAAGTCAAGAAGAAATGGGTCTCCTCACATGCTGGGGTCAACAATTCACATAACACAGTTAATAAGCACAGATTGTCCAGCAAATGTGACCACCAAGTTTTTAAGCTGTGAATACAGTTGCAAGAATAAGTAGTTGATGGTTAAAACCATTGTCTGCCTGGTACCATTTAGCACTGACTATTCTGATGACTACTGCTATCTTTCTGCCAAGCATGCTCAAGGTCAGTCACTACTATCCTTCCTTACACCCAATAACTGTAAGTATTATTTTACATACTCTTGCCTGTGGCAAGTAGGAGTTTTATATAATTCAGCAGAGAAAATTGGTCAAGAAATCCTAGTATTTTTTCTTGTCATGTTGAGTGTTACCTGTATGATGTCACACAAGTCCACTGCAATCATAGATATATTGCGTGTTTGGCATTTTACTGCCTTTTTTAGTCATGTCCACTCAAGAAATAAAATGAGCGGATATTTTTAAAATTAGCCCTAATAATATTAAACTTAGTGATGTGTTTATTAGCATTACAAGTGAGTTGCAAATCTAAAGTCTTTATTATGTTAGGTAGACTTAAACCCTCAAACAACACACAATAAAAACTATGCAATTTCTGATTTCATATCAAAAGTTAATTTAAAGGTAGTAGGAATGCAAAGTCAGTAAGGAAAGTATGGAATCAATATCACCTATATTCAGTTTTCAACATGGTAGCTTTGTTTCCATCTATATAACTTTTCGTCAAAGAGACGTGATGGTCCATATTTACTAAATGAACACTGAAAGGAAATGATGTAATAGGTGGTTGTTCAATGTAAATGGAGTCTGAGGTCACAAGTGACTGTTAAACTTTTTCTGAATAAAAAATGAATGCATATTTAAATGGAATTTTTGTGGTGCTCATTACTGCAGTTGCAGTACTTTATCATTGACTAACTTGTCTTCAAAAATATCGTTCTAAATACATGTTATATATTCAGAGTACAAGTTACATGATCTATATTTTTTTTTTAACTGATTAAATTAAGGATGTTCAACTGAACCTGTAAATCCCCCAATGTTTTAAGACTGTACACTTGTGGGCAGCAACTTGACCTTGATGTTTTCAATGTGGACAGCATTGTAGACAGCAGATTATCTGTGGAGATCCTTGATTTGAAAATTAACTTCCTTATCAATTAATTGGTTTAGGATTCAGGGTTTTTTGAACTCTAAATATGTTATGAAGGCTATCTGGTTTTTTTCTTCCATTTTTCTATTAAAGAAGCTGAGAAAATGAGCAGATAAATTAATAATTTAATTGAGGAAGTTAAATTATAGGCACTGTGAACAGATAACTGAAGTTTTCTTATGAACACTGAAAGCACCCACATGAATCATTTTTATTAACTAATGCTAATATTATGTAAATATTTATTCCAAAATCAATGGTCTTTTCATTGGCTATATTTTTTATCCTTTGCATTATCTTGTAGTATATTTCACAGTGGATTTACATGAAGAAGCTTTTGCAATCTATTACAGGACAACCACTTTACAATCCATGCTTTATAATATTATTATCATACCTGATATCTAAAATTTCTCATAAATAAGTGTGCTCTTATGCCCATGTGATTCTTTGGTATGGTCTTGTGCAAAGCTAACTTTTGGACTCAGTGACCCCAGTGGGACCTTTACAAGTCAAAATATTCTTTGATTTGAGAA